>JASANY010000827.1:7125-49854 GCA_030849755.1 Trypanosoma avium
AAAAAAAAAAAAAAAAAAAAAAAAAAAAAAAAAACTGAAGAAAACACACTCGTACTTTGAAAAAAAGAACTTTAAAAAGTCTGAAGGAGGGAAGAGGAGTTATAAAAGAAAAAAAAAAAAAAAACAATTTTGCAAACCCCCTTCCCCCCCCCCCCCCCCATAGTTTAGTTTGTAAATCATCACACAGCTCGGTTACCCCTATATGTCCTCACATCTTTACCACCAAACTGTGAATGATTATTCAAGTTGGCATTGTTGAAACTGCCGATATGATTTGGGCAGTGGGGGTGGATTGACCGTTCGCCATGACGTCTGTTACCCATTCGTTGTGCATTGGAATCATATGCTGTTCTTTGTCTAAAATTTCTTTTCCACCATTCTTTGCATCGTTGCGCCCAGCTAGACACACCACTTTCAGTCAGTTCATCCTTTGACGGGGGTGTCGGGCAAGGTGTTTCAATATTCCATTTCTTTTCATCCCTGAAAGCGTTTTCATTATCGCTATTCCGGGAATAATCATCAGTTGCCGCCTCAGTGTAACGAATTATACGAGAGTACCAGCGGTACATTATGTCATATACGGGTTTCGGATCACTGTCTGGGCAAGACTCTCGAATTATTTCCATTATCTTCTCATACGGCACCGGTGGAGGTAACATTTTTTTGAAACGAAGTATTGGTGTTTTCACATTATTGGGTAATATACTTTGACCCCCTCTTCCAGAATAATAATGGGGAGAATGTGAACCTTGCCCATGACGGATGCTTGCTTGAGACTGTATTTGCATGGTTGTGCGTGGGAGTTCGAAATGTGGCATTGCATACACTGTCCCATCATAGCTGCCCTGTGGAGTTTCATAGTAGTTATGTTGGATACTCGAAACGTAATAGAGTGGTGTGCGGGCGGAGACGTTTCCAGTCCAGTTCGGTGTGCTGCCAGGATGCATAGGGACTGTGGCAGGGCTGGCGCTCGCTGGCGACACATCGCAGGCGTGGGCGTGGGGCGTGAGGCCGCCCGGCTCCGTGGCGGGGGAGGCCGCCTCCTTCACCACCGCCCCGGCGTAGGGATCCCAGCGGTAGCCCCTCCCGCCCCCGCCCCGCTCCTCGACCCTCCTGACGCCAGTCCCCCCCTCGCTCGGGGCACGCGGCGTGGGGCGGCTGGCCTCGGGGGGCGGCGTCATGCCAGCCGGGAGCGGGGGGGCGGGCGGATGTGTTGGCCCCCCACCGCCGCCTCCTCTCCTCTCTTTCATCGCCCGCTCTATTGCATGCATGGCGTTCATCATTGGTATCAATGCTTTGTCCTTGATTGCTCGGTAATGCCTGTAGAATTGGTAATGTTTAGCTTGTAAGGGGGGGGAGGGGGAAACGAGAAAAGGGGAAACAAATAATTATAGATTTCTTTCTTTTTTTCTTAAATATGAGATGAGGGTATGTGGAAGGGGGTTGAAACAAACATAAAAAAAAAAAAAATACGGTTAGAACGGAAAAAATAAATCAGTTTGAATGAGGGAGTAAAGTGGGGTATTTATTTACACTTTACCCTAATCAATCTAATAGATCACACTTATATATATTATTATTATTATAACTTCTTTTTTTAATTATGTTCAAAATAAAACATCCAAACATGATAGCGAGATAATAAAATCATCCTTTACATTGAAAAAAGACGAGCCAAATAAGAGAAACAGATAGTCTCCCTCAAATACTTTATCTTTCAAAAAAGAAAAAGAAAAAATAGGGGGTTAAAATGGTCTAAGAAATATAGAGGTACCATTCTCAGTGTACAAAAAAAATAAAAAAAAAAAAAAATAAAATAAACTAATAAAGAAAAAAAAGTGTTATTATTTTTTTTATGTCATTTTTAAGTTCTCATCGTTAGCGAGTTAAGAGGTCTTGAATAAAGCCTCTTCAAATACTGTGTGCAAATATCCTTACCAGAGCAAGAAAATAGCAACAGTACCTTTATAAAAATATATAATCGAATTAAAAAAAAAAAAAAAAACATAGGTACAGATAAACGTTCTATAACGAATTCAAGTACCAAGACGAATAAAATATAAAGACACAAAAGTAAGAAAATAGGGTACAGTTTTGTCGATTGTGCTTCATACTATCAAGAAAAATAGAGAAAGAAACATAAATATATATATATATATATATATATATGGCGATCTTAATTTTTTAAACATGAACTTGCAGCTGATAATAAAACAAATAAAGAACAAAAAAATACACACACACATATATATATAGAAATACAAACCAAAAAAACAACAACTGAAAAGCAGTATGAGAGAGAAGTGGGTTTGAAATTAAAAGAATAATGTGTTTTATTATGATAAAAAAAAAAAAAAAAAAAAGACAAAAGAAAAACACACATAAGATGAAGAGATGAAATAATCAAAAATCACAAGAAAAAAAAAAAAAAAACAACTTGTCGGATATTATTTTTACCTACAGATGCCCGTGTTGTCTTTTTTTTTTTTTTACCATCATTAATAATATTTCCATTGGGTTGCAACTTCAGCGGCACTGTTTATACCGCCCCCCCACTGCTCCTGTCATTATTATTATTATTATTATTATTATTATTATTATTAGTGCTCAGGTACCAGCCCTTCACTCGCTGCACCTCTTGCACTAATATAATTTCTTTATATGGGTCCCACGTAAAGCGGCCAAATCGTGGTGAGAAGATAACTGGGAGAGAATTGAGAAAGTTTTCTTCTTGTTCTTCTTCTTGTTTTTTTTTTTCTTCTTCTTGTTGTTGTTGTTTTTCTTGTTGCTTTATTTCTTTCTTTGACTCCTTCCCACTTGCGTTGCCGTTCGTATAACTTTGTATTATTTTTTTAAGAGGAATTGGGGTTAGAGGCAGCAACTGGGGATTTTCTGATTGGACATTGTTTTCCATATTTATATAAATATATAAATATATAAATCACGGCTTTCCTGAAGTACGAAAGCAAATAAAAGTTTCTTTACTTTTCTTCCTTCTTATTTGTGTCGCCTTAGAGTGGTCTACTGGTAAGTTCTTAAAAAAAAAAAATTCTAAATCTTCAATTTATAACTCACAAAAATCAATAGCTTTAAATTAATAATACTAGTAATAGGAATTAAAGTATCGTTATTTTTTTGTTCTCTCACACTTCGTCCCTTCACTTTAAAATAGAAAAAAAAATAAATAAATAATATAATATATAAAAAAAAAGAATAATAGCAGAATAGATCAAATTCTCCATTTGTATATAAATAATTTGCTCAAACTCCAAATTTAACACACATACACAGAGAGAGACACACATATATATATATATATATTTATGAAAAGATAGATAGACACTAAAGAGAAAAAAGAATAATTAACATATATACATGTAAATAATTCCTTTTATTTTTTACTTCTTATTTCACTAATATTATTTTTTCCCCCAAATCTTCTTTCCATTCCTTTAGCTCACCTCTTTCCCGTTCGTTCAATCATTCATTTGTTATATATATATATATATATATATATATAATAAGTTCAACAACAACAACAAAAAAGCAACAGCTTCCTCAAAAACTAATTATCAACAAAATAAACTGAACTCAAAAATCAAATCAGAAAAAAAAAAAGACATATAAATAAAACAAAAACACAAATACCTACATAGATAAAAGAAACTTATGTGTATATAAACTCAAATTTCGTCTTCACATGCTAGAATTTTTATGAAGAAAAAACATACACATTTATGTCTACACACATAGGATTGTTTTTAGAGATATAAAAATAAAAGCAGGGAAATATAGACATACAAGAAACAAAAAAAAAAAATAATATAATAATAATAATAATAATAATAATAACAATAAACAATGGACATGGTGAATATAGGATTAAACTACTATAAAAAAAAAAAAAAAAAAATCTTCAACTTATTTTGTTCCCTCTCCCCCCCCCCCCCTTTTTCCTATATAATCCCTCTCTGCCAATTTTTTTTGATTATTATTATTTTCTTATTTAGTTAACAAACAAATAAAAATAAATAAAATACATTTCGCCTTTTTTTCTTTACAGTCTTTGCTTTACTTTGTCTGTAATAAAACAATTCACACACTCACAAACACATATTCATACTAATAATATGTGAGTCTTTATTTTATTCCCCCTCCACTCCCTTTTTTTTTTTTTTTTTTAGAATTCACAAAATCTTTATCTTACTCTCTTAATTATATATATATATATATATATATACTCTCTCGCCTAATCCTCCCACATTCTTTAATTATTATTAACTCTCCTCTCACCCACGGCGTAGAAACGGCAGTGCGTGGGAGACTGATGCCCGCAACCCACTCGGTAATTTCTCCTCCACTTTTGTAAACATTTTCACATGTAATATATGAGCCTCGTGTAGCCAGGCATCTCCTACAATTGTATCGTCTTCATCCCTGGCAGCCCCTGCTGCCTGCTTTAGAGTTGATTCTTCTAATAAAACAGCCCGCACCCAATCCGCGGCCTGCGTACTTAAACTTCGCGCGCCTGAAGATAAATTGAGTGGGGGATTGAGGGGGAATTGCAAAATGGAATTTATATCACTAGGATATGGAGGAGGAGGAGGATAGTAGTAATAATAGTTATTATTATTATTATTATTATTATTAGTTTCTTGATGGGAGTTAGGAATATAGGAGAGTAGTGAGGGGGAATTGCGAACATTCACCTCACAGAATTGCTGAATCACCTCTTCATACCCTAAAGAAGTGGAATGCAGCTCAGGAGTCACAAGACGAATTCGAACATCAAATAATTCCCCACTTGGTTCATCCTCTGAGCGGCCACCAAACATAAAGAAACGAAATCCAGGAAAAACTGGATCTTGACACATAGCTGCCATAGTTCGCCCCTCAGGACAAGTGGATGATATATTTTTTATAATTTCCCAATGAAGTGAGGAATTCTCCTCCTGCTGCATCATTTTCACCGTTTTCTGTAATGGTCTCGTACTATCACTATTATTATTATTGTCATTTCTATCATCAGAATTATGCAAAAGTTCTTCATTTTCTTGTGATTGAACTTCTATAGTTTTAAAATAACCTGCAGGAAATTGATAAGGAGTACACCCTTCATCCAAATGTACCTCTCGCCATATATGATAAATATAATTATAAACATGGGCATCTTTATGCGTTTCAATAGATCCATTATCATCATATGTAAATCCACCAAATATAAATATATCTGAATCACGAGAAACCATAACGGCACCAGTACGCCAAATAGCAGAACTATTACTTTCTAGACATCGTTGAGGAACTTGCGTTGGTTTTAAGCAACGTTTAGGATCTCTTTTTAAATATAATATACTTTCAACAAAAGCCATAATACGTTGTCCGGGTTTATAATCAAACGGCCAACGAAAAAATTCTTGCATATATCGTAATGGAGTTTCAGCACGTACCATAATCCATTGTCGTGTATAGCCATTTAAAACCCATAAATCATTATAAAAATAATGACTGTCACGTCCACCAAAAATAAATAAATAAAAATCCTTACACACCGTAGCACAAGGTCTTCGACGTCCAGGGAATATAATATTTGAAAGTGAAGGTAACTTCTGTACAATTCGTTTTTCACCCTCTTTATATCGACTACGCCCAGTAGAAGGTGGTGGGGTTGCCAAATAAAGAAAGTACGTATCGTTAAAAGCTCTATTATCTTGCATTCCACCAAATAACACTACAACTTCCACATAACGTCCTTCCTTTGATGTCTCATATTTTTCTTTTTGTCTTTCAAGTAAATTTTGCTCCTGTTGTTGTTGTTCTTCTTCTTCTTCTTGTTGTTGTAATGGAGATAATGAAAGTGAGAGAGACGGCGGGGAGGTGGAGGTACTGCGCCCACTATCCTTTACACTTTTTTTTTCATTTATTTTTTCCTTCACAGGAATTAATAAAGTCTGTGCGACGGCGCCCCACATATTTGGCAGCGGCGATGTCAGTCGCAGCCGCCGCCACAGTCGTCGCTCGATATCAAGTTGAAATGCATGCAATATATTATGATCTCCATTTGTAATACCCCCGTGTACAAATAAATATCGACCACCTGCAAAGAGAGTCCCACTCTGCCCAAATGCTTTTGGAGGCATGCCATCATCTATTACTTGAGTTTCTTCCTCTGTTTCTTCTTCTATTTCTATTTCTATTTCTCCCGCTCTTGTATTTGTATTTGTTCTTCTTCTTCTTGTATTTGTGTTATTTATACTTACTCGTGCCTGTTGTACCTCCCCCTTGCAGTGGAGTTGCACCCATCGCTGGCAGTCTATTAAATACTCCCACGTGTCATTTAATAAATCAATCGGCCCCACGCCGAGGCCCCCGTGCAGAATGAGAGAGCGGCGCTGGGGGCAGCTGAGGAGGAGGTGGCCGCTGCGGGGGGGCGGGAGCTGCCGGGGGGGCTGCCGCCACTCCTCCTCAGAGTAGCGGGGACTCATAATAATAATATCAGTGTTGTTATGAATAATAGTGTTAGTGTTGTTATGAATAATAGTGTTAGTGTTATTATTAATATTAGTGTTAGTGTTATTATTGGTAAACTCTGCGGGATATAGTTCTTTTATTTCTTGTGGGCGAGAGAGTGGGGGTGGGGTGTCGAGGGCGGTGTCATTCACGAGATCGCCATGCAATTGAAAGTAGGCGACGTGATATTTTGGTTCCAACGCAGCTAAGGCGGCCTCTGCCACAGCTGGGGCTCTTACTCTAGGCATTATAGGAGGGATTCACTATATATATATATATATATATTAATATAAAGCAATATAATCAATCAAATAAATAATTTTCCTTAATAGTAATAATAATAATAATATTATTATTATTAATTGTTTCTATATTTCTCTATTTATGTGGAGTTCTAGGAATTAAATTCGCAATAATAATAGTAGCAGTCTTAATTTTAAAAGGTTTATTTGTCTTTTTTTTTTTTACTATTGTTACTATTCTTTTTTTTGCTTATACTAATTAGGAAGCACAAACACCAAAAATAAAAAAAAAATATATATATATATATAATGACTTTTCCTTTGTTTATAGATTGCAATGAACTTGCTTCTGATTTTACACTTCGGGTTCAGATCAATTCGAATTTAGTAATAATTGATAAACCCCTTGCTTATATTTTGTAAGTGCAAAAGACATTCGAAAACAAACAAAAAGAGAAAAATAAAAGAAATAATAATTTCTCAAAAATTTTACAGAAGCTTCCCCACAATAGAGAAATAATCAATAGTAGTAGTAGTAATAAAAATAAAAAAAAAGCAAATAAAGATAAGTTTTGAAATACGCATCGTGATTTATTTTTCTTTTTTTATTACGGGTACATATAGGGAGATATGCATCATTCCTCAGACCTACCAGAAAGAAAAAAAAAAAAAAGAAACACAGATTATATAAAAGAGAAATAAATAGATAAATAAATAAATAAATATATATATATATATATATATATATCCAACCCTAATTATTTATTATTATAGAATTCTTTACTTCTCCGTTTTTTTTTTTTTCCACTTCATAACCCACAAAAACAGAGACAAACACGAAACAAACAAAAAAAAAAAACAAAAAAAAAATGGAATACGTCATAAAACCATAAAAGCAAAAATGGATTAATGATAATAATATTAAAACAAAACAAAAAAAAAAAACAAATACCCGAAATATCATAAAAGTGATATTATAAATAAATATAAAACCATATATATATATATATATCTTTTTTTTTTTGCATCGCTATTCTTGTAAAAAAAAAAAAAAAAAAAAAAAATAAGAAACCAAAGCACAAAAATGGCTACCAAAGAAAAGAAAAATTAATAATAATAATAATATTAAATATTAATAATAATTAAAGAAACTCATACATATAGACAGAGAAACTTTCATGCATGCACGGCACACATCTCAAGAAACCAACAACTTTTAATAATAACTAGTAATAAATAAGTAAATAAATAAGTAATAATAATAATAAGTATTAAATGAAAACTATGGGAAATAGTAGAATAGGAAAAACAAAAACAAAACAAAAAAAAAAAAAAACGTTGAAAGAAAAGAAAATATTTTTAAAAAAAAAGAAGAGAGAAAAACAAAACAACCCACCTCAATTCTTTTTTTTTTTTTTACTTTACTTTTTTTCTCTTTAATCTCCAACTTTCTTTCCTTCCTTTGTTATTATATTATTAATAAAATAAGAGGAATTATGAGACATACTCACAGAGAACCAAAAAAAGAAAAAAACAACAACAAATAAACAAAAAAAGAAAATAATTAAATTGAATAAATTAAGTAACAAGGAAAAAAAAAAAAAGTTTCAAACAACACCTAAGGATAATAAAGAGAAGATGTCAGTTTCTCTTTTCTCTCTCACTTAATAGTAAAGATAAATAAATATATTAAATATAAATATATATATATATATATAGACTGAGTGTAAAGAGAAAAATATAAATAAATATAGAGATGAGATTAAAGAAAAACAAAAAAAAAAAACACATACGATCGAAACTCCATTTTAAATTCTCTTCTTCAACAAAAAACAACACAAATATAAAAATATATAAAGCAAAAAGTCACAAAGTAAAAAATATATAAGACATGACTCGAAAATTAAAAAAACAAACAATGACGAGACGAGTTCAATTATATAAGACGTTCGTAAATGAAATAAATATAAATATAAATATAAATAAATATATATATATATATAAAACAACAACACCCAATTCTTTATTTATTTCTATCTTGCGTATTATATTATATTATTAATTACACTATAAAACGTATATTATCTTATAATATAGTTTTCGCTCTTTTATTTTATTTTATTAAATTATATAAATATACACATATAAATTTATATACTACTTTTATTTGTATATAAAAAAAAGTACTCTTCTCCACATCATAACCTTTAATTTCTCCAGTTTGATCAAAAAGAAAAAAAAGAAACTGTAAGCTTAAATGAAATATAATAAATTTCTTTTCAGTTTATTTTTTTTTATTTTTACTTTTTACATTTCTTCTCTCAAAGTTCGATCAAAGCAAAAGGAAAAAAGATATATATTAAAAGAAAAAAAAAAATAATAATAATAATAATAATCAAACAATCAGGATAAATAACAATAATAAACGAACGCACATACCTATGAAACTAGAAGAATACTAGTCATAATTTACACCAAGGTAAAATAATTATTATAATAACAATAATAATAATAACAATAATAATAATAATAATTATTATTATTCGCTCTTTCGTTCAGTTTTATATCTAGTTTATATAAGTAATATAAATTATATATTCAGGTTATATATAAAGTATATATATTTGTATAATTCTCTTGTTTATAAAAATATATATATATATGTAATTCATATACGCTCAATCAAAAAAAAAAAAAAAAAAAGATATTATATACTCCCTTTCCTTCCCCTCCCCTATTATTTTCTCTCTGTGTATAAAAAAAATTCAAAATAATAGTAAAGTTAGAGCTTAAAAAAAAAAAAAAAAAAAGCAAATAAATAAATAAATATATATATATATATATATATATATACTCTCTCTGTTTTCTTTTAACTCTTATTTTATCAATAAATAAGCTTTAAACAAATACACACGAAATAGATATATATATATATATATATAAATATAAATATAAAAATAATTTCGTACGTCAATTATAAAAAGAATTAAAAAAAAAAAACAAAAAAAAAGAATTAAGAATAACAGCAATGATAATAATTTTAACTAATTCACGTTCACTTCCACTGAAATGAGTAATGATAAGATGATGAAGAAGAGGATAATAATAATAATAATAATAAAAATAATAATAATAGGAAAAATAAGGAATAAATTTATTTTCACTCTCTTATCTATCTCTTGAGAAATCAAGGAGAAAAAATGAAATTTAATTAACACATCACAACAAACGCTCTTTCTCTCTCCTTTCTATATATATATATATATTTATTTATTTAAAAAGAAAAATTGTTTAACTTCTATTTATCCAAATATATTTATTTTAATTAATTAATTAAGATATCAACCCAGTTTCAAATATATATATATATATATAAATATATATAATAATAACAATTTTGCCAGACATATACAGAACATTTCTTTCTTTCTTTCTTTCTTAAATATATATATATATATTGGTAAAACAGAGAAAAAATAATAATAATAATAATATTATTTACTTCTTTTTACAAACTCTAATAATATTTTTGTTTTTGTTTTTGCAGCTGTTGTTGTTTTGGAGGTACATAACTCGTATTTTGTTGTTGTGAATATAATAATTGTAATTGTTGCTGCTGTTGTAATTGTAATTGTTGTTGTTGTTCGCCTTGAGCTATTACAATATATCTTGCTAATACTTCTAACTGTTCTCTACTCATTCCTACTTGTTGTGCTTGTGTTATTGGAATATTTAATAATTGTTGTTGTTGTTGTTGTTGTTGTTGTTCTTGTGGCCCAGTTCTCATTATATTTGTAGGATCTAATATATTTAAATTAGAATTTAAATTAGAATTTATATTTGAATTTAAATTAGAATTTATATTTGAATTTACTATTGGTGGTGTTGTTGTTGTTGAAGTATAGGGTTGCGGAAATGTTAAAGTTTGTGCATTTGAATGTGAATACATTCCCCATGGAGTATTATTATTATTATTATTATTACTATTATTATTATTAATATTTTGTGGATTTGATATTATTTGTTGATTTTGATTTAGAATTACACGATTTCTATTTTGAATGACAGCTGCAGCATTATTATTATTATTATTATAATCTCCAGTAAATATATGTGGATATGGAGGTGGTGGAGGTATTTCTAAATTATTAATATTATTATTATTATTAGAAATATTATTATTATTATTATTATTACTTGGATATGTAAATGGATAAGCAAGTGATTGAGCTGCTGCTGCTGCTGAATATAATTGTTGTGAATTTAATTGTGTTTGTTGTGGGAAGTATTGAGGAAACATTTGTTGATTTAATAATAATTGTTGTTGTTGTTGTTGTTGTTGTTGTTGTTGTTGTTGTTGATAATAATAATAATATTGTTGCGGTTGATATATAGGAGGCATGAGGGAGGGTGGTGGTGCAATATAGTTATGTAATGCAAAATTTCCTTGTGTTGATGCCTGTAATACATTATTATTATTATTATTATTATTCATTAATAATGTTTTTCCCAATAATAATGTTGAATTATTATTATTATTATTAAAAGTAGAATGTTGTTGTTCGTCTTGTTTATTTATTATTGTTGTGTTAACTCGCTGCTGTCGTTGTTGTATTAATTGTGATATTTCTTCTTTTGTAAACACACGATGTGGCTGAACTCCAATAGCGCCTAATACTGGTGTTAATTGTTTTTCTTTTTCTTCTTTTTCATTATTATTATTATTATTATTATTATTATTATTTTCATTTTCTTGTTTTTTATCAGAAGAAGAATTATTAATATTATTATTATTATTATTAATATTTCCTTCACGAATATGTGAAGGTTTTTCTTCTTCTTCTTTAATTATATTTATATTATTATTATTATTATTATTTTCTTCTTTTAGTATTTCTTCACTAGGCACTTCTATTAATTTATTTTCCTCTTCTTTTTCATTATTATTATTAATAATATTTGTTTCTAAAGCATTATCACTACTTCTCATCTCTTCTTGTGAATTATATTTGCACTTTTCTATTGTTTTTATTTGGGAATAATTTAACTTTTCATCCATACTAATATTAACATTATTTAAATCTTGCATTTTTGAAAAGCTCTTCCTATATAAATATATAAAAATAAATTTGTTTTTGTTTCCTTTATTTACCTTTTTTATTTTATAATTTAAAAAGTTCTTGTTTATTCTTTAAATGATAAAAAAAAAAGGTAGAAAAAAAACAAAAGAAAAAGAGATAATAATAATTAAATTTATCTCATATATATATATATATATAAACACTTTCACTTTAATTTAATTTTAAACCCCCACAATTTCCTTCCCCAGCTCTCATAAAAGTAATTCTTTCTTTATTAATTTATATATTAAGTAATTTTTTTTTTTTTTTTAATTTATTCATATCTGAATTAAAAAGTGAATAAGTAAGTAAGTAAATAAATAAATAAATAAAACACAAACAAACAAATATAAATATATCTAATGGCACTGAGATAATATTAAAATAGAAGTATATACAGAAAAAACGAAACAAAAACTAATAAGAAAAAAAAAAAAAAAAAAAAAACAGAAATAAAATGAAATAGAAAAAAATTATATAAATAAATAAATAAAACAAATATATAAGTAATAATAGCAAGTTAAATATATATATATATATATACTTTTCCTTCTTAATAAGTACCTTCTTCCACTCCCCGGAGTGAAGAAGAGAGAGAAGGATAACGATTATTATTATGATTATTAAAAATATTATTATTATTATTAATATTATTATTATTAAAATTATTATTATTATTATTATTATTATTATTATTAGATATATTAGTATTAGTAGTTACAGTAGAATATACAGAAGAAAATGTATCCCCACCAACATATGCAAAACTAGGCGCATTTGTAATACTATAAAATGCACGTGAGGAACTTACAGCTGGGCTGGTAACTCTTTTATTATTATTATTATTAATATTATTATTATTATTAATATTATTGATATGAGAATTAATAGAATTATTCATATTATTAGAATTAATAATATTATTATTCATATTAGCAGCAGTTAATAGTGGGAGTCGAGGTATACCTCTTGGGGAGGCCTCACTTATATTATTACTATTATTAATACTTGCAGGGAATGAAGTGAGAGTTGGAAACTTAAATTTATTATTATTACTATTATTATTATTATTATTATTATTATTATTATTATTAGATATATTAGTATTAGTAGTTATAGTAGAATATACAGAAGAAAATGTATCCCCACCAACATATGCAAAACTAGGCGCATTTGTAATACTATAAAATGCACGTGAGGAACTTACAGCTGGGCTGGTAACTCTTTTATTATTATTATTATTAATATTATTATTATTGATATGAGAATTAATAGAATTATTCATATTATTAGAATTAATATTATTTATATTATTAATATTAGCCGCAGTTAATAGTGGGAGGTGAGGCATATCTCTTGGGGAGGCCTCAGTTATATTATTACTATTATGAACAGTATTATTGTTATTATTCATATTATTGTTATTTTCACTAATATTATTGTTATTATTCATATTATTGTTATTTTTACTAATATTATTGTTATTATTAGTTTTATTATAATTCTGAAGTTTTTCAATGGATTTAGGCTCCCAGCGCCTTCCTGTTCGCCGTGTTGTTTGCTCACTCCATATTTCTTTATTTCCCTCCACTTTATTATTATTATTATTAATATTATTATTATTATTCACTTTATTATTATTATTATTAATATTATTATTCACTTTATTATTATTATTTTCATATTCTTCTTCTTTTTGCTTTTGTTCTTGTTTACTACGTGAAATTACAGTCCGTGGCTCAATTTCACACTCACAGTAATTATTATTATCATTAGAATTATTAATATTAATATTATTATTATTATTAATATTATTATAATTATAAAAAGCAAAAAACATAGGAGTAGTAGTCACAACTCGCCGTGATCGCCGGCGTCCTTCACAAATATTTCGCCTTTTTATTATTGTAGAAATATTAATTGAAGTTTGATCACTACAATAATATAAATTATTATTATTATTATTATTATTACTAACAACTTTATTATTGCTATTATTAGTAATAGTTTCTTCTTTTACTTCTGTTCTCTGATTTATATGAGTGGCTCGCAACATATCTTTGTATAATAATAATAATAATAATAATAATAATAGAAACGAAATATATATATATATATATATTCTTTTGACTCCGAAACAAAAAAAAAAAAAAAAAAATAAATTAATAAAAAAAAACCGAACGTTCGACTTTAAAGAAAATCTCTCAAAAAAAAAAAAAAAATAATAATAATAATAATACAACTGGAGAAAACCAATAAAAATAAAATATATCAATTTCTCTCCCTTTTCTCCCTCACACAATATTAGCAATATATATATATATAAATAAAACAAATAATAGTAATAAGACAATAAGGTGAGAACTGTGAAAAGAGAGAGACTTAATATATTTATATATAGGGAACAAACAAAAAAGAAAATAATTATAAAATACAAAGGAATATATATACAAAGTAAAAAAATTAACGTTGGCTAAAGAATGAAAAATATATATATATATATATATATAAAATGAAAAACCACAAAAAGAAACAGAAATAATAATAAAAATAATAATAAAACGAAAATATGAGTTCTGACGAAGTTTTTCGCGAAATTAATTGATAAGTAAATACAGTGAAGATGAATTCTACTTAAAAAAACAATTAATAAGTATCCCCTACTAAGGAAAAAAAAAAAAAAAAAAATGGTTAATAATAATAATAGTAATTATTATTATTATTTTATTTTTATTTCTGCAACTGTTCCTATGTAATAATATTAATACTTTACAGAAGCAAAATAAGAAAAAAGCAACCACTAACCCAAAAATAAAAACCTATGAGGATGGGAAAATTTTTTCTTTTCTAAAATAAATATATAAATATATAAATATACTTATATATTTATTAAAGAATCCTCAAAAAAAGAAAGGGAATAAATCAATAAGATAACCTAAAAAAAAAGTAAAAACACACACACACAGAAAAGAAAATAGCTAGAAGAAGAAAAGAAAAAAAAAAAAAAGAGAGAGAGAGAAATAATAATAATATATATAGATAGAAATAAAATCAATTATTTATTAATAAATATCCATAAAAAAAAAAAAAATAATAATAATAATAAAATAATAATAATATAAAAATAATAGTAATTAACCAACAAAATCAAGATAAATAAATAAATAAATAAATAAATAAATAAATAAATATATATATTTATTACTTTCTTAAGATTTATAACCTCGTAATGCTCTCAGTGCAACTTCTGCTGCATTATTCTCCGCATCTCTCCTATTTGTACACCACTGTGTTGCCCTAAACACTGCCATTCCATTATTATTATTATTATTATTATTTTTACTTTTATTAAATAAAGGTAATTCTACACTTGCAAAATATGTTTTAGGCCCTTTCTTTCCTTTACGACCTCCAATAACTTCTGCTTGTTGTTCTTCTATTTTAAAAATAACAGATTTATGTATTGGAGTGTGCGGCCAACGTAATGTACACTCTTCTTTTAATAAATCACTCATATATTTTTTACTTTGCGTTTCCTCTCGCAATTTACGAGTATCTGCTGTGGGGCCAGTAATAACATTACTTCCAGGCAATTGTCTTCTAATGATAACTGGAGGTGGAGGAATATTATTATTAATATTATTAATATTATTATTATTATTATTATTTGAATAAGAAGATTTTACAGCCTCTGATATAGCTGAAGAATTAGCCGTCGTATTACTATTACTATTATTATTATTATTATTATTTTTAATATCACGTCGAGCAAGTCCTGTGAGAGTTCCATCTGTTCTCTGCACCGCCTTATGTTCTTCTAATAATTCCTTCACCGCCACCCACGCAAATCGCAATTGATCTAATTCAATATAATTAAAACATTTTAATAATTTTGTATCCTCATAACACACAAGAAAGTGGCCCCCACCTTTCTCTTGTTGTAAAGGAGAAAAGTATTTATTAGGCGTTTCTATAAAACTTCGAGTTAAACTTCGCGGCCCACGAGGTGTTGGGAATTGAAATGTTTGAATAAAATATAAAAGAACTCCACTGGGAATTACTTTACTTTCACGTGTAAAGAATTGTTCAAAATGTGGGAGGAGACGTTTTGTGGTTTCTACTTCTTTCATTACTTGATCATTTTCATTATTTTCATTTTCATTATTTTCGTTATTATTATTATTATTAGATTTATTATTTGTTTTTCTTCTTTCATCTTGCTCTAGTTGCTTAGGTAACCAGCCAGCTAATTGAAATACAGGTAACAGCCATTGTAAACAATTAAATATATGTACTGTAGGCTCTAATGTATTTCCTGAAGTTTCATTAATATGTGAAAAGTTAATTGGATATTCAATAGGATTTATAGGTAATACTGGTCCGATAGTAGAGGTTGTTTTAGTATTTGACTTTCCAGTATACATTACTTTCTAAATATAATTAATATATAAAAAAACAATATTTATAAATAAACACTAATACCTTCTCGAAATTAATTCTTTAGATTTCTTTTTTGGTTGAAATTATTATTATTATTATTGTTGTAATAGGGTTTAATTCCTTTACTTTAACGGATTTGGTTATAAATTATCGTGTGGAAAAACTGTTTACTTCCCAGTTTAACCTTTTATAACCCCTCACAAATAATAAAAAAAAAATAAATAAAGAAAAGAGGAGATCATTATTAAATAGATTACATAAATAAAGGTTTTATTGTTTTTCTTTCTTTCTTTAAAAAAATATATTAAATAGCATAATGGGAAAAAAAAAAAAAAAAAAAATGAACATTATAAATCTTTTTTTTTATTCTTGTTTATTTTGAATCCAGCAGAACAAGTTAACTATTTGTGTTTTCCTAAAAAATCAAGGTTAAATTCAAATTAGATTGAATTACTTGATTATCATCAAAGAAATCGTTTTAAACAAACAAAGAAACAAAATATATATATATATATATATATACACCTCCTCTTCTTTTCATTTTCTTTTCTTATTTTCTCACTATTTCATGTCTCTTTAGTTCGATGAGATTTCTAGAAAAGTGGATAAAAAGGGAAGTTAGCGTTACCATTACTAAATAATAATATATATATATTTTTACTTTTCATTCTTAAAAAAGTGTTCAAATTGCTTATAATATCAAAACAAAAAAAGAAAAAATATCAAAAATAATTCACTAGAAACAAAACAAACAAACAAACAAACAAAAAAAGGGATACATATTTATATATTTATTACGTAAAAAGATCCATTGCACTCGCCATCACATCCTCCTCCTCCCCACCAAACCCAAATGAAACCCACAGTAAATACAAGGATAGTATTAATAACACTGGGATACCAACAGCATATAATATATCCACCGAGTCCCTCACAAGCCCCGCCAGGAGTTGCGCACTACTCGCCACAGTACTCATAGTCCCATCCACAGCAGTTTGCATTAGGGGAGCGGAGGCGGAGGCGATATTACGAATAGCATCACCGACTTGTGTAATTCTTAACTCACGTCCTGAGGAAGTGCGTAATCGACGATGGGAGGGAATACGCTGGGGTAATGTTGGAGTGGAGTTGGAGCTACTCCTACTATTATTATTAGTGCTGGTGTTATTATTATTATTAATATTAGTAGTAGTAGTAGTATCTGTAATAATATTATTATTATTATTTCCATCTATTGTTCGATTTTGCCAACATCGACGAGCGGCGGCGGCGAGGGCTAAAGGAGTACGTGATGGTGGCTCTATTGTTGTTTCTTCATTTATTAAATTATTTTCTAACGGCTGTTGTGGGCCCCAGAAACTTCCTATAATTCCATCGAGAATACCACTCCCTAGTCTTTCTCTCTGCGTTGCTTCAGGCTTTTTCACATTATTATTATTATTATTATTATTATTATTATTTGTGTTATTATTATTATTATTATTTGTCACAGTGAAACTCTTATTAGAATTTCTTCTTTTCACCCCCTCCCCCTCCTCCTCCTCCTTTCTTTTTTTCTTCTTCTTCACTTCCTGTGGTTTCTCTCCATTACTATTTCCACATATTGTTTGATCTAACATTTGTACAGTGCCTTCTGTTTCAGTTCGCGTGTGACGAATTTCTGCAGGAATAAGTGAAGGAAATTGTGGGAGGAATTGGGCCTCGAGCTCTGTTTCTTGTGAGGATTGAACAGTGGGCAACCCAAAAGGATCTCGAGGTGATGGGGTTAGTATTGAATTTCCAAAAGAAACTTGCGAAGATGAAAGTCTATCGGTAGATCTATTATTATTATTATTATTATTATTATTATTAAGATGTTGGGGTAAGTTAGCAGAATTCCTTTGCATATTTTCAGATAAAGCAAATAACGCTAACCCCTGACCTGCACGATCCCAGGAATTACTATTCCCTACTTTATCCGATCCACTACTTAATAAATCCCCTAATTGTTGTTGTTGTTGTTGTTGATTTTGTAATAATAATGAACTTCTTATATAGTGAGAACGAAATGGTAACATAATACACCCACCACCTTGTCGAGTTTTTTTAAACATTTTTCTAGAGCTACGAGTATAGGATTTACGAGAATATTTTGAATTTGATATTTTAACACTTCCAACATCTACATTATTTAACCAACGCACGGGTTCACCAAGGACGGAGGCAAGTGAAATATCATTATAGCCTTTTTGACGCATTGAAAGCAATAATTTTTCTCTCCAAACAAAATATTTACACCTTTCCGACCAAAGCCATTTTTTAGCATTATTTAAACATTCCTTTTCATCCCCAAGTCTCTCATAGTAGACAAAGAAGAAAAGTTTTTGTTTAGGAGATTGTGAAGTTGTTTGATAAATACTTAAATTAGTTCGCGAGCGTAATGAACTATCAAAATCAGAACCAATACCACTATAGCGATGTGCTGCAGCAGTAGCAGAAATCCCTTTTGGAGATGAAATACTACTCTCATCTTTAATATTAATATTATTATTATTATTATTGTCATTTTGATCCATTACATGTACAACACCTCTCTTTTTGGTACTACTAACAAGATCAACATTTTTCTCCCCTCTTTCTCTGCGTTTTTCACCTTCTGCCCCAACACCACTTATATTTGTAGCTTCTGTAGGAGTTTCTAAAGAATATGTAATACTCATTTGCCTCCCATTATCTGTTGCAGATGAACTTGTAGGACTAGGAGGTTCTCTATTAATTGGTGTTGAACAGTCTGTTGTATTACTTTTCCCACGTTGACTATTTATATTTATAATATTATTTGTATTCATAACTGCTAGTGATGGCCTTGAGAGTGGTGGTCCGAGTTCTGTAAATGTTTTTGTTTTTTCTTGTGATATTTTTTTCTTGTGTGGGCTATCACTCAGTGCTGGAGAAAATAAATCCCCCGCCCCTTCCTCCCCACTTCCACTTAAAGCTATACTAGAGCTATTACTATCCTTCATATTATTATTATTATAATTATTATTATAATTATAAGTCGTACTTCCAGAGCCCTGCAGCGGCCCACCCCATAATGAAAACTCCATCGGTGCCAAAGAAGAAGCTGAGGCTTGTGTTAAACTTCCACTATTATTAAAATTAATTGTATCTGGGAGAGGCTCTAATACAAGCGACTTACACTCACCTGGGAGTAATACCCCATCACCTAACTCTCCACTCGCAAGCGTAAAGTATGATGGGTGTGAGGCACGGAGGGCGAAGATAACGGAGCAGGCATTATTATTAATATTATTATTATTAATACTATTATTATTATTATTAGTAGTAGTAGTATTAATGTCAGGGCCAGAAGTATTCCAGAGATTAACCTCTAGCGTGCCTGAGGGGAGGAGGTTTATCGAGGCTTTTAAGAGGGGCATTTATATTATAAATATTAATATATTAGTATTAATATATATATATATTTTTTTTCGTTTTCTGTTTTATCTCTGTTTGTGTGTGGGCGTGTGGAATGATTATTGCCTTGATAAAAAATAATAATGTTTTTTTTTTTAATTATTTTATTTAATTATTTTGCCTTTTGTTTTCCTCTTTTGTAATTTTGCCCTCTTTTTTTTTTCGTTTTAAATTAGTCTTTTTTTTTTTATTATAATTTTTGGGTTGAATTATAAAAAGAAGAAGGAGAATATTAATAATAATTCCCTGTTTTTTGTTTTATTAATTTTAAATTAAAGTTACTAGTAGTATTGTAAAAATAAAGAATTATATACAATCGAAAAGTACATATACGTTTTTACTTAAAAAAAAAAAAAAAGAAAAGAAAAACAAATATAATATTGATAAAAAGGATAAAACAAAAAATTATACTCTAAATTCACATCAATTCTAGAAAATAACCAAATATTAACTACTATTACAAATAAATAATAATAAAAAAGCAATAATACACACATACACAAAAACACAGAGAAAAACTCTCTTTTTTTTTTCATTTAACGATTAAAAAAAAAAAAAAATCAAATTAAATTAATCCTAAACCAGCTAAAAAAGTACATATGATAGCAACTACAATTAAGCATACAGAATGAATTACTACTACTTCTATGTCATTATAAACTTCTATATTTTTTATCATCTCATTTTCCATATTAATAATTTCATCTTCTCCATAATTTTCATGTTCAATAACATCATTTATAATTGAATTACTATTATTTTTATTATTATTATTATTATTATAAGAAGAAGAAGAAGAAGAAAAACTTTTTTTTTTATTATCATTATTCATATAAGCACATACCAAATCCCACTTTCTCAGAGCATCATTTAAAGTATTTATTAATGATTCCTCTGCAATGCGTTGTTTTTCTAATGAATGAAGCCATTTTTTTTCATGTAAAATATTTATGAATTCCTCACGCAGAGAGGCTCGTTGAATGAAAAGCTTAGAAAGTTTCTCTTCTAATTCTAGTAATAATATTTGCAAGAAATCCATTTCTGATAAAAAAGCCAACTTTACAGGTAAAGGAAATACATTAACTAAAGTATGCGGGGTTTGTTTATTATTATTATTATTATTATTATTATTATTAAAACTTTTCATCTTTTGTATATATTTATTATTTTTCTTTTTTCTTCTTCCTCCTTGTGTTTTCATATTTCCTAATGAAGAGTCTCCAACATCAATTAAATATCTCTCTGCAGCAGAAACTACTTGTTGCCACCAAATCATAAATTCTACATTAGAATTATTAGAAGAGTTATTATTATTATTATTATTATTATTATTATTATTATTATTATTAGAATTTAAAATTTTAGAATTATTATTTGAAAAATTATTACCTGGTAGACGTAAAAGTAATGGATGTGATGCAGGAAGTTCAATTAAAACAATTCGAAGAATATCCACCGCAGTAGTACTAGTACCACATATATAAGATGAAGGAAGAGGTGAGTTACTAGGTTTTATGTTAATATTATTATTATTACTACTATTATTATTAGGAAATGAAGAAATCCATTTATGATGTAAATGATCTAATAATTCTGGTTCACGTACACGTAATGAAATATATGCTACAGAACTTTCTAAATTTGTAGTCGTTATCATATTATTATTACTATTATAACTATCAGTAAAAGTAAAATTACTGTCATTATTATTAATACTATTATTACTTATACTAGTCCAAACACTACTATTACTATTAAAACTCGTACTCGTATTCACATTATTATTATTATTATTATTATTATTTTCTTCTTTATTATTTGCTGGATATAACACACCATGAGTTCCCTCCGCCCACCACCAATTTGCATGTTTAGCTGTCACTCTATACACAATAGCAACATTAGAATTATAATTTTTTAATTGCAAAATAAAAGGATGGACCGAAGTAGCGTGAACTCGTGTGAGTTGAGGAATTATATTTTGTTCAATATTATTATTATTATTATTATTATTATTTTTGCTTCTTTTACTACTGTGAATAATAGCAAGAGAAACAGAAGGGTGAATGAGAAATTCCTCTACTGATGCTTTAGGAAATTTCTCATTAAAGGACATAATGTTATTTAAGAATTAGTTTTTATTTCTCTTTCGTTAAACTCAATTATTAGAGCAGTCCTTATTATTTAGAAAAAAGAAAAAGAAAAAAAAAGAAATAAACAAACATACATACATACATACAAAAAAAATAATAATAATAATAATTTCATTTGAACCTGTATAAAATATGAGAATAATAATAATAATAATAAGAAATCTATTAGAAAGAAATAAAGTATGTTTATGTAGAGAATGTATTGCTGAGCAAAGCAAAATAAAATAAATTAGGTTGGTGAATATTCTATTTTATCACCAAAAACTCCCAATATCTCTAATAATAATAATAATAATAATAATAATAATAATAATAAAGCGAAAAAAAAAAAAAAAAAAAACGAACATCTAGCAATCCCAAAACTAATATAATAAATAAATAATCATCTAATAAAATATTTTTTTTATTTCACACAAAATACACAAAACAAAAAAATAAAACTTCATTTTCTTCATCTATCGAATACTCTTAGAACGTAATGTTGGAGAAATTGAAGAAGATGCATGACGTATTATAGCTTTACGTGGTTGTATAGTTTTATTATTATTATTACTAGTAGTAGTAGTAGTATTAGTATTAGTATTAATGATATTATTTAGTGCAACTTTCTTGGGTTTTACTTTATTAATTGGTGATAATGATAATTTTTTTTTCTCTTTTATTTTCTTTAATTCTTCTTCTTTTGCCTTTTCAACTTGTAATTCAGCTGTAACTGCAAATATAGCTCCAGTATCATGATGTAAAATAATCCATTGTCTTCCTCTCTTAGAAACTGAAGGCCCACTTTCAATTAACTTTGCTTGTGTTTCATCAATTGTAAAACAACCATCAATCGCAGTGTGTTGTGGGGCAAAAGACAATAATAATATTGCAATTCCTACAGCATCTATATTATTATTATTATTATTATTATTATTATTACTATTATTATTATTATTACGTGGTGGTGATAATAAAGGTTGACGAAGTGAAGCTGCTGGAGGTGGGGCACTTGGTAATCGTATATTTCGGGATTGTGGACGAAGTGTATTATCACTACTATTATCATAATAATTTTCTTCTTCTTCTTCTTCTTCTTCTTCTTCTAAACTATTATTATTATCACTATTATTATTATTATTATTATGTTTAGGAGAATGAATAGAATCCCCTCGTAACGCACGTAAGTATTCCTCTGCATTATAAACATTATGAAGATAATCAATATCCCCAAGTGCTTTCTTCGCAAGTGAACGTAATCCTTCACTATATCCATCTTTTACAGCCATTAACTCTGCTATTAATAACTCCCGCTCCTGCTGTAATTGTAAAACTTCATTTTGTAAATTATGAATTTGTATTTCATGTAATTCCATACGTTTTGTGGCTTCTTGTTTGGAAGTTTCTGCGATTTGTGCAAATTCCTCTGCATCGTGTAGTTTTTTTTCAGTTTCATATAAATTTTGCACTTCAGCATCCCACTTTGAATATATTTCTTTTACTTCACTGCGTAAACTTTCACGATCATTAGTAAGTTGACGTACTTCCATTAATAATTTTTGTATATGTTGATGTAAATTATCATTTTCTTCTTCTAAAGCATCACGTTCAGTATTTTTAGTTGCTAATAATTCACGTAACTCGGTTACAAGCTCTCGCCAAGGTAATCCTTCACTATTATTATTATTATTATTATTATTAGAATCTTTTTCTTTTACTCCTTCATTCTTTATTTCATCTCCTTCTAATATATCTTGCACTGGAGTTTTATTTTCATTATCATTATTATTTTCAATAACTCCCCACTTGGGTGGAGTATTATTAGGAGGCGGAGGTGGTGATGATAATAATAATAATTCATTATTTAAATATATCTCTGTCATTATTCCAATATTACATTTCTCAATTAGTATAGTTTGTGAAGCTTTATCCATAACACTAGCAGTAGAGAGTTCTACTGATAATAATGATGATGTGGGATTTTTTCCTTCATCTATTTCTAATTTATCATTTTTTTCTTCTTCTTTATTATTATTATTATTATTAGTATTTTGTGTTTCTTCAGGAATAGATTCATCTTCTGTTTGTGTTTCTTTTGAAATTGTTCCAGCGTATGATTCTGCAAGCGCGGAGGGAAACATTTCTCGATATAATTTTCTATTAAAACATTGAGCAAAATAATGTACCCACTCACTATATTCTTGTATACTTTGAGAGCGAAATAGTATTGGAGGATTAATAACTTTACTTCCAATATGATGACTCGGTTGTTTTGCAATAAAACCAAAATAATTATAATTATTATCATTTGCATATTCCATGATAATTCTAGCCATTAACGTATCATACCAATCTGGACGATAACGTTTTTGATGTTGTGTGTTATTATTATTATTATTATTATTATTATTATTATTATTGTCTTGTGAAATAACTTCATCTTCACTTACTTCTACTTCTCTTCCCTCTTCTCCTTCTTCTTCTATATCAGAACCTACTTTAGTTTTCTTACCTTTATTCAACAATTTCTTCTTATTTCTAGTAAATAAAGAAGTTAAAAATCCACTTCCACTCCTATCACGATTCTTATTATTATTATTATTATTAGTTTGATGAGAAGTAGAAGCCGTTACAGAATCAAATAACTCATCCTCACTCACAGGTACATCTCGAAATGATGGAACAAACAATTCCATATCTCTAAAAGGTACAACAAATAAAGTTCGTTGAAATGCATGTTGCTCGTAATCTTCTTCATTACGAAATACAAATAATCCTCTATCATCCGCAACAATAAATCGAGTTTGCCAACTACGTGCAATGATATGTGTTGGGGTTTTCTTTTGTAACATATTTTCTATATTTAATATTGATAGATTCCCACACACGTAACCAACACTACAGGGGAGGTGTAGCGGAAATGGAATATTTGGTAACCCACGTACATGTGGTGGAGCTCTATTTACTAATAATAATGATGATGATATTTTATTATTATTAATATTATTATTAATATTTTCATGAGAATTCATTGTACTTGCCATAGCACGTAAAAATTGAGACTCCATCATAGAAAAAGATGTATTTGAAATATTATTTTTATGTTGATATCTTTGTCTATGAATAGCAAAAGCAGCATAGCGATAACTCATAAGTAATGAAGCACGTAATTGTAATATTTCACGATCTTTTTCTCGTAAAATGCCTAATACTAAACGACTTTCTTGAGGAGATACACGTAATATAGAATTTTGATATCCAATAGATGGACCTCTATAATTACTACTATTTCCTCTAACACTAATATCTATTTCTTCTTCTTGAATATCAGATATTTTATCTTTTCTAGGAGATCTATTTTGTAAACTTCTAATTGCTACTTGTTCTTCATTTTGTTTTAATAATTTATATAGAATACGTTCTGCCACTGCGTTAGGATTTGTATATTGACCAGTTCCACCAGTCCCAAGAACACTACTATTATTATTATTATTATTATTATTACTACTACTAATATTAACTGTAGGAGGACGAATAACAGAGAAACTTGCCGTACCATGTACTGGACTCCATCGAACATCTGAAAGTGGAAATCCCTCATCATTTTCCTCATTAATATTATTATTTCTATTAATATTATTATTTTCGCCATAAGATGATGATAACCAAGCTCGATATTTATCTTGGGATGTGGGATCTGCAGTTGCCTGCTCTATTCGTACTCGTGGCGGTGTTGCTGTTGATGTTGTCTGCATTAATGCTGTTTCTGATCGCTTCAAATTATTATTATTAATAGTAATACTAGTATTAGTATTATTATTAGCAAGAGCATAATCTGAATTACTATTTGTTCGATTAAAAGCAGCTACAATATCCACTATTGGCTGAGATGATGATGATGATAATACTCCTCTATCTATTATATTATTATTATAACTTCTTTCTGGTCGTTGCTGTTCAGTCTCTTTTCTTTTTTTTCCTTTCTCACTTTTTCTTTTATTATCAATAATACTATGATTATCATCTTCTAGACTTTTACTATGATGGTGATGATGACTACTTCCACTTTTATGTCGCATTAATGCCCGCTGCAACCCCACATCATTTACTAAACGTGGCTGCAGTGTTTCACTCACACGTGTTGTATTTGATAAATTATAATTATAATTATAATTATTTCTTTCACCAATAATATGTGAAGTTGAGGACCCATCACGTTCTATAAAAGCTGAACTTCTTGAAGGATATTTCTTATTATAAAATAATTCTTTACTTTCATTAATACCCCAGTCTAGTGCCTCACTGGGATTATTATTATTATTATTATTATTATTATTATTGTCAAATAAACGATAATTGCGATCATCTCGCTGTTGATATTGTTGTTGATCTTGATCTTGGGGAAGTAAGAACCTGGGAGAGCGTTCCCTACGCATCTCTATTCAGTGCTAAAAAAAAAAAAAAAAAAAACAATAATAAGGTAAAGAAGTAAATTAATATAAATTTCATACAGGACAAATATAAAAAAAAAAGAGGAATTAAATCTAAATTACAAGAGCAAAAAAAAAAAAAATAAAAAATCCATTGACAAATAACTCCACTGCTTTTTTCTTTTCATAAACATAAAATTGAGTTTAATGTACATCATTTATTATTTTCCCCTCCTTCTCATTCTGGTAATACATTTTTTTTCCTTCCCCTTCTTTAAAAAACAAACAAACAAAAAAAACCTTCATTTTCTCGCATAAAAGCATAAGAAATAGCAACACATATATAATAAAAAAAAAAAACAACAACAACAACAACAACAACAACATATATATAAATAAATAAATATATATATATATATATATATATTCAATAAGATCGTTCCAATGTGTATCCAAACAACTCCGCATGATCTTGATCATCCGGCCGCCTGTACGCCGTCGCCATTTGTTGCATTCGCACTGCTGGATTTAACATTCGAGTGGAGGCGAAGTGATTTTCATTTCTCATCGCAGCAGGCACCGCCCACCCCACATCTTGTGCTGCAGTTTGTGGTTTATTATATTTTTCCTGCGGGGCTAATTTCTTTCTTACTTCCAAATATGTTTTAGCCGCACATCGTGGGTTGGCCGCGTCTTTTCTATATAATATATCTTGTAAAGCTGTATTTCCTTCATGATAGGCATTGTGTTTATCTGTTTCTCGTTGTAGGGTGCGTTGCAGGGCTTCAATTCTTTTTTTTTCTTCTTTTTTATTATATTTATGAGCCCATGTTGTGTGAAGTCTTTCTTCACTTTCAATTTGAGCTCGCCAGCAGGCGGCGGCGGTGTGGTTTGACTTCATACCCATCGCTACGGTCATAGAGGGCTTGAGACTTTTTTGATATAACTCTGGATTAGCGGAGGGGCATGTGTTTTTCTTTTTACTAGACATATTAATTAATTAATTAATTAATTAATGAATTGTTATTATTGTTGCTGGGTGGGATACTTTGCTTTTATTTTTTGTATTTGCTTGTTTGTTTTGCTTTCTCTGTATCTGGTGCTAATTATTGGGGGGTTTTATTATGAGAGATAAATGTGGGGGAAAATAAAAAAAGGATATAGAGAGATAAATCCAATAATAATAATACGGTATCAGAGAGTGCCATTATCCATTTCCATTTTTTTCCTTATTGGTTTAGAAAAAAACACAAAAAGAAAACCACCAAACACCAAACATAAAATTTGGATAAGTTACTTTTTTCATTCTATCAATATTATTTCTGTGGTTACTTCAAAGTAAATTTTTTTTTTTTTTTTTTTAAATAAGTATCAATCACCAGCAAAAAAAAAAAAAGAAAAACGCTCACGCATACGCACACTGTGAGCCATTGAAAGGAATTAGGTACACACATACACAAAAAAAAAAAAAAAAAAAAAAAAAAAATTATAAAACAAATAGAACAATTTTCCTTATCCTTTAACCTAAACAAACTTCAAACATCTCTCATCACATTATCTCTTTATTTATTTATTTATTTTTTTTTTCTATTTTTCTCTATCTCGCATTGTTCTCAGAGTATCATATCTATCAGGCAACCTAAACGCCACCGTTGTTTGCCCCGTAGGTGACACCTCAGACACTGGTGAATACCCACAATAACGTAATATCTGATATTTTAATACTAATTCTACTCGTACTCCTGCTAAAGTATTAATACCGGCATCTTCAATAGAATATTTCTCTGCTTTATCCAACCACCAATGCTCTGCCTCCTCTCTGGAGTGTATGATGGCATCTAACACGGTAACATCATTAATTACAAATTTATTCGTTCGATATCGTGCAATACAGGCAATATAAATAGCTTTTGTATTCCAATCCCACACAGGTGAGAAGTCGGCTTGAACTGTAAGTGAAATAAACACACGATCTCGTAATGGGCGAGGGCGGGTATGATGGGCGTACATAATAGGAACTGGTAATTGTAATAATGGAGAAATAGAAATATTAAATACAGGAATAATAGGAGAGGCTGGGGGGCGACCTGGGGGTAATGTTATAAATGAAGAAAGTATAATGGTTAAAACACCAACAAGAGATGCTGAGACGGCGAGGGATGCAATCTCAACTACACGAGATGAACAGGAATGCATGTTTTGTATTTTTATTTATTTATTTATTCTTGATGTTATTTAGTTTTAGTTTATATTACTTTCAATAGTTTGATCTTTTTTTTTTTTTTTTGCTATTTTTTATTTCTCCGAAACCTTTGCTCTTCCACCCCTTTCTTATTACTATGCTTGCAATATATATATATATTACAGACAAACAAATACAAAAGAGCAGAAAGAGACAATTATTACAAACTCCACACACTCTTAAACCCCCTTTTTTTCTTTCCTTTACTAAATTTAAAAAAAAAAAAAGAATATGCAGATTCCATACACAAACGAGCAGAGAAATACATATTATAGTATAAATAACTAACCAAAAGTATACTATATTATAATTTTTTTTTCTTTCTTTTGAGAAAGTGGCAAATAAGTAATGAAATGCAGAAAAAACAACAACAATAACAACAAAAAAGTAAAAAATATATATTTTATCAAATACACAAAGAATTTGCATTAATAATACTAACAATAATTAATTACCAACTCGACTAAGATTTTCCTTTTGAAGCGTATTAAAAGCACATCGTAATTCCTCATACTGACGTTGTAATTGTTGATATGCTACTCCTATTTCTCCTTCTTTTCCTTTTAATGATGATTCAAAAGACTCTAAAGAAGTTGATCCTGCTATATGAAGAGATTCATATGCTACTCGTTCTTTTTCCATTAATTCTTGTAAAGCTTTTACACGTTGTTTAAGTGCACGATTCTCTTGTAAAACAATTTCAACTAATGCTGCACTATCATTATTATTATTATTACCATTAATTTCAACTTGTTCTTTTTTTTTATTTTTTCCCCCTTTTAAATTCTTTTCACCTTGAATTTTCTGTTCCTCTTGTAATTTTTGAATCATTTGATAACACTTACTAAGTCGAGTATTATCTTCTTCTCGTTGTTCTTCTAATAAACGAACTGCAGCATGAGCTCGGCGAAGAACATCCGCTACACGTAATTGCCAATTATTATTTAAATTTATTTCTTTTATTTTTGTTTCTTTTGTTGTTGGTGATTTTATTTCTGAAGATGGTGCCATACTTCGAAGCCAATGCATAATAAGTACTATATTATCATCATTATTTCCTTCCACACTAGCATTACCACGTACGTTTATATTAATAGTTTCAGTAGAATTTGAATTTGAAGAAGACATAATATGATTATTTCCATTATGACTAGTTTCATCCCCAATATAATAAGCAAGTTGAGCTCGTAATTGAGCAATTTCTATTTTTAAACGATTTACTTCCATTGCGGCATCCGCTCCAGCAAGTGCTACAGCTGTATTTGCATCTAACGTTTCATCAGAAATATAATTTTTATTCTTTCCTTTTCCTCCTTTATTATTATTATTATTATTATTATTATTATTTCCTGCAGATTCCCAAGCTTCATATTCTCTCAACTGTGTTCGTGCAATATGCAAGGCGCGACGTAATTCTTCCATTTCTTCTCTATAAGCATCAATTAAAGCATTATCATTTTCTGTTTTTGCCATTATTGTTTGTAAATGTTCTCGAAGTGTGTGATTATCAGCTTCAAGATTTACATGTCGAGCTAATGCAGCCTCTGCTCTCTTTCTCTGGGCTTCTACTTCTAATGTTCGTTTATCTAATGCCTCTTGTAACTCCCGCTGTTGTTGTAATCTTTTATTTTGAACTTCCATTATTCGTTCTCGGGCAATTTCATCTAAATCACGACTGCGATTTACACCTGTAAAGTTACTACGAGTAGCTGATGAACTTTCAACACCAGCGTCTCCATTATTAATATTAATAATATTATTATTGTCATTATCAGCATCAGAGTTTGTACTAGTAGTAATACCAGAAGATGCTAAAGCTCTTTGAAGTTCTTTTACTTTACTTTTTAATACTACAATTTGTTGGGCACGACCACGCCATCCATTATTATTATTATTATTATTATTTTTTTCTAATGCATTTTTAAGTAAATTTTCTATTTGTTCTGGTGTACCTCCTACTTCTTGTTGTAATATTTTACGCATGCGTTGTAATTCTTTTTTTTGCTCATCCACTAATGCTTTACTTTCATTAAGTTGAAGATAGGCACGATCTAATCGCTCCTTAAGTACATTATTATTATTATTATTATTATTATTATTATTATTATTATCTTTATTTTCTTCATTTATTCCACTAACATCTTTTCCAATTACATGACGTTGTTTTGTTTTTTGTTTTTGTATTTCAGCTTCAAGAATAGCGACTTGTGATTCTAATTGTCTACTTTTTGTTTTTTCAGACTCTAATTGTACACCTAATTGACGAACACGTTTAATTTGACTTAAATATTTTCCTTCTAATACTCCATTACTAAGTCCACCTTCAGATAATAATGTACGAAGTTCAGAAATTTCATCTTTTAAAAAATCTTCAGATAAATTACTTGAATTGCTCACAGCATGGCTAGACATAACTCAGTGAGCATAGATAACTCTACTTTAATAAACATAAAAAAAAAAAAACATAATAATAATAATAAGAAAAGAGAAAAAAAAAAAAGTAGAAAACTTTTATTATAACAGCAATAAAAACATATAAACACTATTTTTTTTTTCTTTCCCTAACTCCCACTTTTATTTTTTATTTTTTACTCACATGAAACAAAATAATAAAAAAAAACTTCCTTTTTCTTTCTTTTCACATATATATATATATATAAATAAATAAATAAATAAATAAATTCGTTAAATAGGGTTAGCACACATTTGAAGAAAACTATTTCTTTCACACATAAAAAAAGGTAAAGAATCCCCTTCAGTTTCACCACTCATCATCATATAATCTTCATTACAATTAAAATAAAATTCTACTGGAACTGCCACACGACTACGCCACCATTCTTCTATTAAATATACAATCATATGACGTAACCACCACTCTTGCTGCGCTACTGGAAGTCCTCCTCCTCCTCTATTATTATTATTATTATTATTATTATTATTATGAGTTGGAGCAGAGAGAGAAAGAGGTTCACCAGAGCTTGGTAATAATCCAAGAAGAGAACCAAATATAACTTCAGCACAACTACGTGGAGTTGCGGCAGCTTTAACAGCTTGTTTTGTTTGTATAATTATTTCTTCTTGTAATTTTAACAATGAAACAGGACGGGGTAATACTTTTCCTTGATACACAGGTGAGGAAGAAGAAGAAGAAGATGATGATGATGAATATAAAGTAGAAGAGGAAGGATCTACATATTTTTGTTGTTTTTGTTTGTTTTCTTGATTATTATTTGTTATTGTTTGCTTAGATGATGGACGTGTAGCTTCTCTATAAGCTTCCGCTGCAGCTTGAATAGTTTCTAAACAATCTAAATGTTTTTCCCATGCCCCAACTCGATTTAATTCATTAAATAATGTATTTTGTGGAGGTAATAAAAGTACAAGAGATTCACATAATTGACGAGGGCAACCGGCATCATAATCATGTAAAATAATATCAATAGCACGAGCTACGGCACGAAATGATTCATCTACAAGTTTTATAACTAAATAGGATAATTTACATTCATTTTCCCATTGTATATCTTTATTGTCATTGTCATTATTATTATTATTATTACTTTTTTGACTACCAACCATAATACGTAATCGACCAAAAGCAACAAATAAAGAAATTAATTCATCTTGTGCTTCTATTGAAAGTTGAGTACCTTGACGCATTACAAGGGCTTGAAGCATCATAATAAGATAACATTGTACTTCATTTAAATCATGAAGAATAGCATCTTCACTTACTCCTTCACAATGATGATGATGATGATGATGATTACTATTATTATTATTATTAACTTCACCACAATTTTGCCAAACTAAAGTAAGACGACCATCAGTTCGTAGTTTTGATTGACGTTTTACTATTATATTTGCTAATCTACATCCTTCAATAAAAGTTGCAATACAAAATTGAATTGTACTCTGATTATTATTATTATTATTATTATTATTATTATTTTGTAATAAAGATAAACGAATTGAAACTTTTTCAAGATATTGTGGATATTTTAACATAAGATGTGTAAGTCCTATAGCACATGGTGTGGCTTGTAAAATAGTTAACGATCGCAAACACCACTGGGCAAGTGTTACAACTGTATGTTGCGTTAACTGCCCAGAGCAGAGAATCATATTTGTCATAATAATTGAATTTGACATTGTAACTACTGAAGGAACTCTTTCAGGAAAACGCCATCGCAATGAACGATTTTTTTCAGATTCACTTTCACTAAGTACTTGTTGTTGTTGTTCTTTATTATTATTATTATTATTATTATTATTATTAGTATGATTATGACTTAATGAAATTCTAAAAGAAGATGAAAGAGAAGCTCTCTGCCCGATAGAGGCAACAGAAAATCCAGTACTTGCTCCTAATATTCCTGTAGCATTAGTTTCAGCATGTGAGGCAGCTGATAAACTTCTAGCACTATGAATAGTTTCTTGAGAAAAATTGCCTCTTTGAGTTATTAATTGTTGTAAAAAAGATATTGGATTCTCTACGGGTGGGGAGGCTAAATCGGTAGAAGGAGTTTTATTATTATTTTCTTCTTCTTCTTCTTCTTCTTGATTTGATGCACCTAATGCTGGTACTACTTGTATAGGTTCAGATACTGATTTTGGATTTAATTCTTTTTCTTTTTCTTCTTCCTTTTCTTCTTCTTCAGATGATGATGATGATGATGATGATGATAATAATAACGGATCTGTAATATTCATTTGAACTTCTTCTTGCTCTTGTTCTTGTTCTTGTTCTTCTTGCTCTTGTAATCGACGTTGTTGTTCTTCTTCTAATTGAAGTATAATTCGTAATTCTTGATGTGTTACTAGGCAATATGCAAGAGCTACTGTAGGTTTCCATAATAAAGGCATTTTAGCTAAAGACAAAGCACGATGTTGAAGAATATTTAATAAAGCACTTGGATGTAATAATTGACTTGCAATAAAAGCTCCACTTATATTTAAAGTCCATACAGGATCTTCGATAATTTCAAGTAATGAAATAGCTGAAGTTGTTAAACGTTGAATAGAACGTAATAACATTGTATGATGTCCTTCTTTACTTTCATTATTTGTAGTAGATTGTAAACTATTTCTTCTCCACCATTCCATATGTCTAGAAACAAATGTAGGTGCAGATAATTCTATTAATCTCACTAAAACTCTTCTAGCTGCAAGTCCCATTGAATCACCATGTACACTTTCTTTTAATAATGCTTCTAATAATAAAGGCATAAAAGGTGAATATAATTCATTAATTCGTGATATTCCTGCAGTAGTATGTAATTCTCTTGGAAGAAGTTGCATACTTTGTTGTAAATCTATTTTTGATTCCCCATTATTATTATGATTATTATTATTATTATTTGAATTAGAGAATAAATGTGACTTTATTTTTAAAATAGGTTCTGCAAGTTCTGCTAAAAGTTGCGATGTACTTATATTTTGTCGTATATAAGAAATTTCACGATAATTATAACCATGATAATGATTCTTTGACTTTTTTCCTTTTTTTTTTAAAGTAGAAGATTCTGAAATAGTAGATGAATTTTCATTATCATCACTTTCTTCTTCATCATTTTCACTACTACTAGTACTACTAGTACTTATACTATTAGTTCTTTTATTATTATTATTATTATTAATACTACCATCACTTTTTCGACTTGAATTACTTCTACTTTGTTTATCATTATCAACTATTACTCGATTTGGAACAATAACTTCTCTAAGTGAAGCAAAATGTTTTTGTAATTTTAAAAGTGTAGGACGTCCTGAGTTTGTTTCTTTTGAGGTTGAGGAACTACCACCAGCAGGAACAGTTAATAATAATAAAGAATTAGAATTACTATTATTATTATTATGTTTAATTCCACTTTTTTTTTGTTGAATATTTTGTTTTATTCCAATTTGTTTTAATTTCCCACTACCACTACCAGGAGTAGATGTTGATAATAAAAATGATGAATTCGTAACATCTGTTGAACTTCCTAAATTTGTAAAAGGTAATACTAACACAGAGAGAATAGCATGAAGTAATGGAGGTAATTCTTGTATAAAATCATTTTTGTCTATAATTTCTTCTACTTCACTAGTGAGAGGGGCGGCCTCCACATGATGAAATGTATTATTTGATTTATTTAAAATATCGGAATTTATATTATTATTATTATTATTATTATTATTTTTAATTCCTTGATGTGCCCCACGACGTTTTACTTCTATTGTATATTGTAATAAACGACTAGGAGAAATAGAGAGCGCCGCTGCTAGTAATAATAATCGTCGCGAGGTATCTGAGTTATAATCATCACGCCCTAGAATACGTACATTATTTATCTCTTTACTCATATATATATAAATAAATAAATAAATAAATAAATAAATAAATAAATATATATTCTTATTTTGCTGTTATACTTGCAGCAAAAAAAAAAAAAAAAAAAAAAACAAACTGAAAAAGAAAAGAAAAAAAAAAAAATAATAATTAGTAACCACTCAAATATTCACAGAAAAAAAAAAAAAGTACACCAGAAAGAAGTCATATGACCTCCTAATTTACTGGCAATCATATAATGGTAATTATTTCTTTTTTTTTTTGGTTTGTCATAATGACAGTAGATGATCGGTAAACATCGACAAAAATGAACATATGTATATATATAAAAATATTTTTTTATATATGTACGGTGATAATAAATTATACATTCGTCAGAAAAATCAGTAAAAGAAAGAAAAAAAAAAAAAAAAAAAGAATATCAAAAGAGGAAAAATACACATAAGAAAATTACATAATAAAACAAACTAAATGGAAGAATAAAAAAAAAAAAAAAACAATAACAATAATAATAACTCATCTTTATTAAAGATTATTATTATCGGTATTATTATTTTCTTTCTAACCTTTTTCTTTTTCTTTTTCTTCTTCTTTATATTTCTACATGTACCTCTCTTTATATTCATTTTTTTTCCTTTTCCTTTTCCTTACTCTATTTTTTCTTTCTTAATCTCTATCCTTCTCATTATACAACTGATTGTTTATGTTGTATATGGATATGCTTCTTTGTGTGGATATATACAAATAAATAAATAAAAGTAACTGCCTTTCTGTACATTTACAGTAAAAAAAAAAAACAAAAGGAAAGAGATGATGCTATTCACAAAAACTTCTTTCCCTCTTTTCTTTTTTTTTTCCAAATTCCAATTCCGTATATTTCTTTCTTTTATTTAATTTCCAACATAATCCTAATAACTTCACACATCTTTCAGCAATATATATATATATATATATATATATAAATATCTAATAATTAAAATAATAATTATTATTTATAATTATGCCCCTTCTTCTTTAGTTCTTTGCTGCAGTTGCTTTCGTGCCTTCTTTCGCTCCCTCTCCACTGTAGCAATAGACATCATTTTTAATTCATTTCGATTATGAATTTCATTCTCTGGAAAGTCATCATTTGCATTTCCAATTCCCCCAACTCCAGCCCCACGCCAACGTTTAGATTCCTCCAGTGATAATCGTCGCTCCAATGCAAAACTGCTGCTTTCACTTTCCCCATATCCTCCAATAACATTATTATAATTATTATTATTATTATTAGCATGAGGTGAATCAAATCCCTCAGATTCTTCCATATTTCCACTGTGTGGGAGTGGGACGCGTGTGTTACACTCCGCTAATGCCCCACGCCAGTGTGCTATACTTTTAGCAGCTGAAATAACATCAATTTCTCTCACTTCCTCAAGCATAAAACGTAATCGAGCCGCACACATTTGTAATGTTTCCATCACTGCTTCTCCTCGTATAACACAGGCATTGTAGGAATGTTGATTTGATACCATATTATTATTATTATTATTATTATTATTAATACTTGTGTTATTAGCAGATGATGATGTGGGAATTGGACCAAGCATGGAATTATTATTTTCAACTAATGATGGGCGATTCGATTGAGCAGGCACGGCGGCCGTAAGTTTATCTGAAAGATGTTGAACTCCAGCTTCAAGATCCAATAACATGTGCCCAAGTTCTTTTTGTACTCTTTGTGTTTCTTGTAATTCATTTTGTCGATCTGTGAGGTGGGCGTCGAATTCTTCTAAAATGCGCCGCCGCAGCAACGCCCGCTGCTCTGTTGTATTCGCAATATTATCTTCCTGTCCTTCTGAAGATAAATTATTATGTAACATAAGTTGTTGGGATTGAAATTTAATTTTAGCATTCCCACCACTTGCTCCACCATTTTGCTGCTGTAACTCATCCCACTCTTGTTGTAATTTATTTCGTTCCTCTTTTAATGTATTGTGTTTTTTCTCAGCTTCTTCCACTGTGCGTCGGAGTTGGGCGTTGGCATCTCTTCTTTCTCGTAATTTTGCAATCACTTCACTGACACTTCCACTCATTGTAATTTCTTTTAATCGATGATACGCCTCACGAAGTTGCGTTTGTCTTTCTACTTCTTCTGGTTTTAATTGTTGTTGCGTGTTCACTCGTACTTTTCGTTTTTGTGTATTGCTAAGAGCCATGCGGGTGCGAAGTCGACGTTCTTCTTCTCTTTCCATTTTTTCTCGCAATCGCTGCGAGCGTTTTTCAAGTTGTTCTTTTTTATTCATCACAAATGTTCTTCGTTCTTCAATATCTTTCTTTTGCGCCCGACGTTCTTTTGTAATTTGTGTTTTTAATAAAAGAACTTCAGCTTTAGCGGCGTCTCTGCCTTTCGCAGCCTCTGAAGCAACACTGTTTAAATCCATTAAATCTTTTTCTTTATTTTGTAATGTTTTCTCCATTGCGGCTAGCTGGGTATCAAATCCAGCTTGCTCTTGTTGTAATCTTTCCAATAATGTTTCATATGTGCGTCGAATTGCATTAACTTCATTGTGTTTTATTAAACATTTATCCAAACGATTTTCTAACGCGCGTATTTTTTGTCCAATAGCGGAGTTTTCATCAATAGTGGCGTCACCTTCTTTAATAGTAAAGTTTGTTTCTTCTATTGTTCTTTCAATCTCACGTTCAAGTTCTTCTTTTTTACCTTTTACACTGTTTAAACATCTTTTTAAAACACATAATTTATTGTGGAGTTGATCTTCTTCTCTTCGAAAGAATTCATCACTTGTAACGCGTTTTTGCCCACGTACTGCTTGACGCATTGTAACATTTAATTGTGTGTTTTCAAGGCGAAGATTTGTTAATATTTCTTTATTGCGTCGAATTTCACCATTCATGAGGTCGAGTTGATTGCGTTGACCTACATCAATAATAGATTGTTTCTTTTTAAGAACTTGTACATCATTATCGAACATGTTTTTCTTTTCTTTTTTTAAAAGAAAAGGGCTCTTTCACTAATGCACGTATACAATTTATTTATTTATTTTTTTTCCAACTTCCCTCTTGGTTTATTATTATTATTATTATTTTCCTTTTTTTTTTTTTGTTCCTTGTTGTAAACTTCGTGCTTTTTTTTTTTTTTGGCTCGTAGCCTTTTATTTATTTATTTTTTTTTGTTTGTAGAAATAAAGTATTTGTAGTAAGAGTAAGAATTAGAAAATCCCCCCCCCCCCCCACGTCGGTCGTGAAAAAAGAAAAAGAAAAAAAAAAAAAATATATTAAATTAAAGAAAATTTGAACTATAACAGTAATTATATATATTTGGTTAACTAATTAGAAAGAAAAAAAAAAAAAATATATATATATATATATAAATAAATAGTGCAAACTATCTTTGTATAGACTAATCTTCCAAAGACCTTAAAGTGATATAAATATATATATATATATATTTATTTATAGAGATAATAAGAATATTATTATTATTTTTTCCTTCCCTCTTTTCGAACAATAAGAATGAGGAATAGCAACATTAAAAAACAAAAACAAAATAAGTACTAGTAATAGAAGCAGAATAATTAATTAATAAAAAAAAAAATATATATATATATATATCTCTGCAAATGAGCGACACATCATTTTTCTCCCTTTTCCCAAATTTCCACCTCCCCCCCCCCCCCCTGTCTTTTAGTTTCCATGTATTTTTCTTAAATATCTTTTTCTTTTTTTCATTATTGTTTTGGAATATTTTTGAGACTCTTGCATTGCCTCTCTATTAAATACGGCGTACAACACTGCAAATTCAAAAAAAAAAATAATATATATATATATATACATATATAAATAACATTTTCACAATACTTGATTTTTTTTTTTTTTTTTTTTTTTTAAAACCTCTTTTTGTTTAATTTTCCATATATTATTACTTTATCACTCACTCAGTGATTCACTTATTTTACTATCTATAGAACTAACTAATTAATTTATTTATTCGTTTTTTTTTTTTTTCATTCTCTTTACTTAGATTGCTTTCTTTTTCTTTTATTTAATATAAAATAAAAATACTATTTACCATGGAAAAAAAGCCCAAGCTACTACAATATTTTCCAACGCAAATAAAAAAGCATCATAAGCTTCACCAAAGTTTGGATCATCTACAATAAATGCAAATGAATTCACAAACGAACTTGGTTGCATTAATAAATTAGTAATAGTAAAATTACTAAATATAGTATCAGTAGTAGTTGTAGCTATTATCATTGTTTCTGACTCCACTATAGGAGATGTACCTCGTATACTGAAAGGCATCATTTGCCTCTCCCAATCACCTTCACTCGTTACTATTATCTGATTATTATTATTATTATTATCATTATCATTATTATGAGTTCCTAGTGTCTCCACACTACCTAAATGCCGTGGTCGTAATATAAATATAAAAAAACACCCCAATCCTATCATTAATAAACTATGTAACACCCACAGCCCCCACCCATTCCCCCACAATTGCCAACATACTTTTATATTTATAAATATCACCTCCCGCGCCCATGCTATTTTATCTAATAATGCACGTAATTTTGGAGTATACCAGCGACGAATAGAAGCCTCACGCCTGGCGGCACTTAATAAAATATGTACAATACTATCATACCAAGCTTTTGCTAAATTCTTTACTGGAGCTGCTACTGTTACCCAAAACTCTTGACAAGCCCGCCACCATTTTAAAGTTAATGAAGTTCCTTCCGCTGCAGCTGGGAGAACATTTACGCTATTAATATTACTAGTAAACTCAAGGGCGGCGAGGTGGGAAACTAATAAAAATGGGCCCATAATTAATAATTTTAACGTCACCCAAGCAAGACTAAGGAAAGAAATTGTAATTGAAATAAAAGTCCATAAAAGTTCAAATATAAGTGAAAAAGGGGTTTGTAAAAGACGACCGAGGAGACGAAATGGGAATAGAAACGCATTTAAAAGGTAAAATTGAGAAAGAAAACTTGTAAAAGAGGCCACCACAGATAATCCAACAGATACAATATATGTAACTAACATTGAAACACGCAAAGTTACACGACGTTCTATCCATTCTAATAATGGAGATAAAGTAGAAGATACAAAAACTTTCATTTGTGGTAAATGTTTATAAAGATCATACAATCCTACAAAAAGTGAAATAATAGGCCAAATATTAATAAGACCAACAAAAATTAATCGAAATAAACGTCGATATGGTAAGCCAATAGAAGCAATAAAAATAGTCCATGTTGGCATCCCTGTTTCATACATTGAAAGCATACGACGTTGCTCTTTAAGAGAAGCTGTATATGGGTGAGTACCAGGTTCAGGCATTAATACTTCTCGTAAAACAGCATTAAAATTTGGATCTTCTGAATAAACAGTTAAAATAGTATCAAAATGTACTGTACTTGGAGTAGGCATAACACGAGGTCCAATAAAAGGTGTTTCAACAAATGCAGGATTATGCATTGGTAAAGGTGCTGGTATTGTTTTTGTTTTTGATTGAAATTTACTAGTTTGATTTTGATCTTCTTCCAATGATGTTAAAGATGAATTAATATTAGTAAAAGAATATGGAGATTTATTTTCTTCTTTTTCTTTTTCTTTTTGTTGTACTTGTGTTAATACTATAGATTCTAATGATTCTGAAGAATCAGTTCGAAGTATTTTATATTTAGAAGGAGTATTTAAATTAGATTTATCCATATTTTTTTCACTTGGATCTAATGTTGTTGAACTAAAAGAATTTTGTTTTATTACTTTTCCTATTATTCCTCCTCCTCCTCCTCCTCCTCCTCCAATATTTTTATTTTTACTTGTTGATACATTCAAATCACCTGTAAAAATACCATGAAATATATTAGAACTTTCACTTATAGTTTTATTTGGTTTAAAATTTGATACCGTATTGGTTATCCCACTTTGAACTTGTCTTTCAACTAAACGCAAATCTTCTAAACAATTATAATATGCATAAGCTTCTTCCATAGTAGGAAAAAAGTATGCATAAACTGCTTTTGCTTCAATAGCAAATCTACTCGATAATAAACGTGGACTATAATCAGTAGCCGTAACATCCTCATGACGAACTTCTACAACTTCAACTCCTCCTCCTGAAACAATGTTTTTGTGTTCTCGTTTATTTTTACTAGGAGAACTAACATTTAAAGTACTATCTAAATTATTATTAAATTTTTCATCACTATATACTTCTCCTGGAGGAAGTAATGAAGCTGGACTTGATGGTAATTCATCTTTTATAGGTAATAATGCAGAAAGTGAAGGTGTTTCAGATGAAGAAGTTACTTTACTCACAGGTTCACCTGGTGCAGGTTGTTTTAATAATTTTCCTTTATTATAAGCAAATGCAGGCGGTAACCCAAATAAAGTATCTCGAATTTTTCGCCATGGCCCAACACTATCACTTTCTTTTTTTGCTTCCACAGGACTTATAATAAATACAAATCGATCACGGGGCTGGGCATTATGTAACCAACGCACAGAGTGTCCAATAATTTCTCCTTTTTGTAATCGTCGATGACTAAAATAATCCCAGCCACCCGCTACAGTACGCCAACCTCCTAAAACTAAATAATGTAATAATACAGGAGGTTGGCTTTCAATACCATCAGGGTAGAAAACACTCCAGTGATGTGGATTTGGGAATTGTGAATTAATAGAGCTTGCTCGAAATGTAGATTCTTCATATAATCCTAGTGAAGTAGATCGTAAACGTTGGGGTTGTTGATACTGTTGATATATTCCTCGTATTCCTCCTCCTTCTTTTGTTGTTATTACTGAAGGAGAAGAGGCAGCGGCAGCAGGAGGTGTAGAATTATTATTATTATTATTATTATTATTATTATTATTAGAAATAAAATTATTAGTTGGAGCTCCTTTAGCTTCTTTTCCTACTTCTGCTCGAGGTGAGGAAAGAGGAGTTAAAAATGTAGATTGTAAATCTTCACCAGTTACTGTTGAAAGTTGACTTACACTTGCACGAAGTGCTGCACGTTTCTCCTCTCGAGAATTTAATACTTTCTTTTCTATTGATTCTTTTTTAATTTTTTCTTCCATATTAGATACTTCTAATACCCTTGAAATATTATTATTATGATTATAACTTTTAATACTTTGAGGTTTTGGAAGTGTCGCCGCAGAGGCATCATATTCATGATCTGTTAAACTATCATCATTATCACTATTATTATTATTATTATTATCATTATTTTTAGTTTCTTCTTCTATATTATAATTTGGAGAATGCTCAAGGTCATCATTACCTTCTTCTTGAAAACAAATAGATGATGTAATTACAGTTGAAGAACGTTTAGAAGTTTTTCTAGATGATGATAGAGATGCTGGAACCTCTAAAAGAGTCCATCGTGAGTTTTCACTTCCATTTGAAAATAATGATTTAAATTGAGCTACAGTACTCTTTTCATTAGAAGTAGCGTTTGAATATTTACTACTCTCACTTTCTTCTTTACCTGACTGTTCTTCTTCTTTCGGTTTTTCATTTTTAAAAAACATTTCTTCTTAAATTAATATATATATATATATATATAAAAACTACAAACAAGTCTGTTTTTTTTTTTTTTTTGGTCTATACAAAAAAATGTGTATTACCTGGTGTCAATTTTTTTTTTTTTTCACTATTGTTATCTGTAAGCCCAAATCCCCAATGATCTACAAATAAAGCGTGAAAACGCAAAAATAATAGAAAAAACAAAACAGCACAAAAAAAAAAAAAAAAAAAAAAAAAAAAAAAAAAATTTTTTTTTTTTTTTTTAGGACAAAAA
>JASANY010000827.1:49921-64008 GCA_030849755.1 Trypanosoma avium
AAAAAAAAAAAAAAAAAAAAAAAAAAAAAAAAAAAAAAAAAAAAAAAAAAAAAAAAAAAACTCTTTTTTATTTATTTATTAAGGCCTAAAACTCTACACTTACACACTTACTCTGATATTTATATAAATATAAATAGAAAGATAAAGTACGTGAGTGTGAAGCGCGTACTATCTTGTTAATGTAAATGATACTATTAATATTTTTCTTTATATATATAAGTATAATGAACAAAAAGAAAAAAAAAAAAAAGAAAAAACATATTTAGTAAAGAAATCAACACCATTAACATAAATAGACACCCATAAAAAAGAAAGAAAACAACAACAAATATATACAAATGGCTTGAGAGAAAGAGTAAAAGAAAATAAAAATAGTAGCGACCCCCCAAAAAAGAGAAAAAAAAAAGAAGAAAATAATCAATATATCCATATAGTTTCCCCTCTTTCATTCAATACCATTATTTTTCTATCAATATATTTAAAAAATATCCTAAAAATTACAATTCTCCTGCATTTTCCTCCTTTACATCTACTGGGGCCCAGATACGATAATGTAATTCTGCATCTTTTGGTAAATACACCACCACTGGTAATTTACTGTTATATCGAATAAAGGGAGTTTCTGACATGCGTACAAATTGTTTAATTGGTGGTTTTTTATCCAACGCCATCATAAGAGTACTTGCGGTTAAGCCCAATGTAACAACATAATAAGAATAACCCCAACCTGGAATATCTTTTTCTTCAATATTTCCTCCCATAAAGTAATGATTAACTCCATCCACTTCCTGCACACGACCTGGAATTAATTGTAGTTTATAGTTGTCTCCTTCTTTTTCCTTTGGTTCAAGGAAGATAACACATCTTTTTTGTTCTGAAGTGGGCTCTGGGTAAGGAGCTTTATACTCTGCAAGTGTCTTTGGAGTAGATGACATTTTGGTTTTTTTTTTTTGATATACTTGTTTTAATAATAATAATAATAATACCTTGTAAAGGGGGAGGGTGGGAAAAGAAATGAGATTGACAACAAAAAAAAAGAAAAGAAAAAAACATAGTTAGTAAAGAAATCAACACCATTAACATAAATAGACACCCATAAAAAAGAAAGAAAACAACAACAAATATATACAAATGGCTTGAGAGAAAGAGTAAAAGAAAATAAAAATAGTAGCGACCCCCCAAAAAAGAGAAAAAAAAAAGAAGAAAATAATCAATATATCCATATAGTTTCCCCTCTTTCATTCAATACCATTATTTTTCTATCAATATATTTAAAAAATATCCTAAAAATTACAATTCTCCTGCATTTTCCTCCTTTACATCTACTGGGGCCCAGATACGATAATGTAATTCTGCATCTTTTGGTAAATACACCACCACTGGTAATTTACTGTTATATCGAATAAAGGGAGTTTCTGACATGCGTACAAATTGTTTAATTGGTGGTTTTTTATCCAACGCCATCATAAGAGTACTTGCGGTTAAGCCCAATGTAACAACATAATAAGAATAACCCCAACCTGGAATATCTTTTTCTTCAATATTTCCTCCCATAAAGTAATGATTAACTCCATCCACTTCCTGCACACGACCTGGAATTAATTGTAGTTTATAGTTGTCTCCTTCTTTTTCCTTTGGTTCAAGGAAGATAACACATCTTTTTTGTTCTGAAGTGGGCTCTGGGTAAGGAGCTTTATACTCTGCAAGTGTCTTTGGAGTAGATGACATTTTGGTTTTTTTTTTTTGATATACTTGTTTTAATAATAATAATAATAATACCTTGTAAAGGGGGAGGGTGGGAAAAGAAATGAGATTGACAACAAAAGAAAAGAAAAAAAAAAAATTCTTCTCCGAAAACTAGAAAGAAAGAACATTTCGCCGAAATTTTTTCTCACTTTTGTTTTTGTTTTTTTTCTTTTATCCACCTACTTATTTATTTTATTTATTAAACTCCCTCAATAAAAAAAAAAAAAAAAAAATCGACCACTTTTTTAGAAAATATAACTTAAAAACAAAATTCTTCTCTATCTTTTTTTTTTTTTTTTTTCACTTTACTAAAACTTATTTATCTGTATATTTCTTTATTCTCATTCTTCTGTGATTCCTTCCCCATTTGAAACGAATGAACCAAACTTTTCATTCCAATCTACATATCTTGTAACTTCAGAGGCTCCAACACTTGGTCTAATACGCCTTATTGCTTGCATAAAATCTTTTCGTTGAATAGGCCTTAAATCACTTAAAGTAATATCTGTTAATCGCATTGTTACCTCACGTAACGGTCCCATAGCAGCTTCACGACATAATTGTTTTAGATCTGCACCAGAATAACCTTCTGTTATTGTAGCAATTTCTGAAATAGTTTCATCATCTAAAGCATGTACTACACATACTTTATTATTTTTATTATTATTTTTATTATTAGTTTCATTATTATTTACATCTATACTACTATTACTATTTTCTGTATTTTTTAAACTCTGTTGTTGTTGTTGTTGTTGTTGTGTTTCCATAGTATGCAGAAGACGTTTAATAAGTTCTACCCGTGCTGGAGTATCTGGTAAAGGAATATATAATCTTTTTTCCATGCGTCGACGTGCTGCTTCATCTAATTCATCAGGTCTATTCGTTGCCCCTATTAATAACACACGATCTCCTTGATCTGTTGCCACCCCATCTAATTGCACCAGAAATTCCGTCTTCACCCGACGCACCGAATCCATTTCTCCTTCTCCTCGCATTGAAAGTAATGAATCAATTTCATCAATAAAAATAACACTCGGCTGCTTCACTGTAGCCACCGCAAACAAACACCGCACCAACTTCTCCCCATCTCCCATCCACTTTGACATTAACGAGGAGGCACTTATATTTAAAAACGTACACTGCGCTCTATTTGCAATGGCCCGAGCGATCATTGTCTTCCCAGTCCCGGGTGGGCCGAATAATAATAATCCCCGGGGTGGGTCCCGTAGGCCAATGAAAAGATCCGGCCGGCGCAGGGGCCACACAATCGCCTCCTCCACACTTAACTTTGCATGCTCGAGCCCCGCGATATCCTCCCACCCAATTGTGCTAGCGCCCGCACCATTTTCTAAAATTTCCATCGCGACTTGACTTACAAGTTTAGGATCGAGAGGAAGTAATATGGCGGGCACGGAGCCATCAGGGAGGAGGAGGGAGGTGGGGTACTCATCTTTACTGTTATCATTACTATTACTATTATCACTATCATTATGATGATGATGATTATTATTATTATTTTTATGATGATGAGAGGAGGAGGGTTTATGGGTACTTTTTGTATTATTTTTAGAAATGGAAGATAAAACTTCATTCACAGGAATAGAACTTGTATTATTATTATTATAATTATTATATGAGTTCATTCCACTTGGTCCATCAGTTCTTTGAGAAAGTGGAGGAGTTTGTGGTCGTTGTTGAAAGGGAGGTGTAAATCCTGAACGACGTAATCCTAGCGCAGGTGTTCGACGTTGCAAAGAAAGATTTGATGACATTGCCCTTCCAGCTTTTACATCAACTGCTAATTGTTCAGTTGCTGTTATGAATCCACTATTATTATTATTATTATTATTATTATTATTATTATTTCCTCCTATATTGCTAGGAGCAAATCTCATATCTTCTCCTCTTGTTTTTCCAACTATGGAACGATTTCCACGACGAGTTTCTTGAAAACTTTCACCATATTTATTGTTTCCTTCTATATTAAAACTATCATTAGTATCAAATGATGAATATCCTTTATTTATTTGATGTTGTTGTTGTTGTTGTTGTTGTTTTCCTAATATTGTAAAAGGTGGTTGCGCTGTTACATTTGAAATATTTGAAACTGTTAATGCATTATTATTATTACTATTATTATTATTATTATTATTATTATTATTAGTATCAATCAATGATGATTTAAACATAAAGTTTGATGAATTTGATGATGTGATTGGTGGATTTGAAAGTGATAATTTACCGTGATTATCAAAACTTAGTGTCATTTGACATTTTGGATTTGAAATATTTCCTATTCCACTAATTGAATTATTAAATTGTTTTTGTTGTAGTTCTTGTTGTTGTTTTTGTTGAAAATTATTAATATTTTCTATTGAAGATGATGATGATGAAGAGATAGATACAGGTGCTATTCTTTCATTTCCTTCTACAGATTTAAGTCCTGAATCAATTTTAACAGAAAATGAAAAAGGACGTTTACCTAAACGCGATTCTTTCACTTCTTCTTCTTCATTTCCAATAAAAGGATGTTGACGTTTTATTCCTGCTTCAGTTCGACATAATTGTTTTTGTTTATTTTCTTGAAGAAGATTAAGAGAATTTTGTACATTTCCTATTTCTATTTCTTCTTTATTATTATTATTATTATTCGTTAGAGTAATCTCTTTTCCATCATTTAGAGAAGTAGAAATTTTCTTTATAGTTTCTTCTTCTAATAAAACAGTTCGTAAAGCTGGAGAAAATTCACGTAAAAAATGAATTGTTTCTTGTATACTAGGATTAATAATATTACTTTCTTGATCCTTTTGCTCACTTATTAGTTTAATAATTGAAGTATTATTATTATTATTATTATTATTAGAATTCTCTAATGTAGAGAGAGTTGCCCCAAGTGCCATGGTACGATTCATCCATAATAATTGTGCAATATCTTCTTCACTTTCCATTAAAACTCTTTTTTTCTTTCCTATAATATTTTTATTTTCACTCATTTTTTTTTCTTGTTCTTTTTTTTTTTCTTTAATAGATTGATAGGCAATTACAGACTCATATGTGACAGCACGAAGATGACTCTCAAGTATACGTGAAAAAAAATCTTTTATTCGCCCTTCTATTATTTTTCCATCTGTTATATTTATATTATTATTATTATTATTATTTTCACTTTCTCTTCTTATACTTTCATGTAATCGCATAAATTGTTGCTCACTTGTTGCCACCGCATTAAATACAGCACGCTTAAGTTGTAATGTTTGAGGTGATAATTCTGTTGCTGTTGTTGTAATTGTTGTTGACTCTTGAATTTTTCGAAGAGAAGCAAACATATCGTTTGCTTTTTTTTTTTGATTTTATTTATATCAAAAAAAAAAAACAAAAAAAAAAATATAATAAAAATAAAAAAAATAATAATTTTTATTAAAAAAAAAAAAAAAAAAAAAAAAAAAAAAAAACGAAAAAAAAGGTATTAATGATATCAGTGTAGTCCTCTCCCTATTTTTTTTTTTTTCATATATATATATATATTTCCGAAATTATGAAACAAGTGTATATGGAAAGGAAAAAAAAAAAAAAAAAAAATCAAAAAAGAATTATGAAATTAATACAGAATATAAAAAAAATTCAAGTTGCAATAAAAAAAAAAAAAAAAAAAAAAAAACAATATCATTAGGGCAAATATACAGAAAAGAAAAAAAGCACCGCTTCAACAGACATCAGAAGAAAAAAAGAACAAAAAATCAATAATAATAATAATAATATATCCCACCACTATATATATATATATATATATTACTTAGAAAAACTATAAAGAACCCAAATTACAAGTAACGTCAGAATAGTGATCTCTCTCATTAACCACAAAGCAAGAGTACCATTTTGAAGAGTAATTTCAGCAATATTTAAATCAATATATTTACTCAAGTTTAATTCATTAAAATTTATTGTTTCACCAAGTATAAACCTCTGTAAAGATTCTTCAGAATCTGTAATCCCTTCACAGAATATTTTCATAATATCTTTTAACCAAATTTCAATTTCAATTTCTTTATTATTTTCATTATTACTCTTTGGTTCTTGTTGTTGTAGAATATTACTTTGTATTTTTTCATAACTTTCTTCTGCTACCACTTTTAAAAGAGGCGTATAACAAACTTCAAAAAAATTCTTCATTTCATTTTCAATATTACTTTCTGAAAGAATTATTTTTATTCCTTTTCTTTCATCACTTTTCCATTTTTGAACTTTTTCAAGTGTATCGTGAACTGTTTTTTTAAATCTTATTCCACCTATATTATATATAGAATTAATATTTTTTAAAATTTCAGAATCTTCAAAATGAATAGCATTAGTATTATTATTATTAAATTTAGAAACTCCAAATATATTATGAGGAATAATATGATATATATAGTGTCTAAGTGAAATTTCTATTTCATAACACATACCTAATAAATTTTTTTTTAATGATGATGATGATATATTTGTATTAGTATTTAATACAAAATTTTTATTAGATACTTCTTTTATTACAGAAGAAAGAGCATTATTAACTACTTTTTCTACAAAATAATGAAAGACTTCTTTAAATCTTTTAGATATTACTGGTATTCTTATCCTTTCTTTTTGTAAAAAATGTTGAGAAAGTTGTAAAACTCTGCTCCGTTGTTTAAACCAATTTTCATTTATTTTATTAATCGATATTTTATCATTTATAGAAGATTTAGTTGTTTCTTTAGATTCTTCATTTGATTTCACTGCTAACACAGAAGTATATTGTGACTCAGGTAAAAAAAAATCACTTTTATTATTATTATTATTATTTTTATTAACATTAATAGGATCTTTTTTTGCAAATTTATTTAGAGAATTTGAATTAGGGGGAGTAATAGTTTGAGAAATTGATAATTTTTCTAATGTTGATACCCCATTTGAATCTAATTCAATTTTTATAGCACCAAATTTTGAACGAGAAGCTTTCCCTTTTTTTACAGGAATTTTTCTAAAATTAGAAGCTTCTATTTCTGTAGATGTTTGTAATTTTTTTTCTTCCCTTTCTACTAAATTACTTTCATGAGAATCTAAAGAAGAAGTTATATTATTAGTATTTTTAGAACTCAAAGTAGTTGTCACATCACTTTGTAGAAGAAATTCTTTTCCTTCATTATCTTTTTTAAATGTTTTTTGTAATGTGGTAAGAAATGGTAACTCTTCTCTAGATACATTTTGTTTTATTTCTATTTCAACATTTGATTTATTATTATTATTATTATTATTATTATTATCATATCCTTCATGATCTTTTCCTTCACTAGTAGAAACAATAGAGTCCACGTAGGCACGACCAAATTGTTGGACTTCTGAGACAATATTTGACATGTAATTTGAGAGATTCATTTTTTTTTTCTTTGTTATTTTCCTTTCCTTATTTATTTTATATTTTTAAATTTCTTTTTACGAAAAAAAAAAAAAAAAAAAAAATGTAGATAAACAAAGAGAGAGATAATTAATAAAATTACAAGCAAAATAAATAATTTAATCAATACACAAAACCAAAAAAAAAAATATATATATCTTCCTTTGAGAAAATGCGATTTCATTTTTTATTTATTTTACCAAAATACCCTGCTCTCTCCCCCTTTTTATTTTTATTATCATTATTATTATTATTATTATTGCTTTTTTCTATTTTCTTTATCCCCCTAATTTATCATCTAATATACTATTTATATTATTATTCATTACCTACCTTGAATTATTGGAACTGTTATTTGATCCATTATTATTATTATTATTATTATTATTATTATTACTATTTACACTTCTATTCATCCATGTTTGCATTCGTGGTGTCATTATATTTCGTGGAGATGAAGTAGGTGGAATTAACATATGTGTAAGATATTCTGTATTTCTCTTATGAGATGTGGTGGGCCGCCGTGGTTCCAGACACTCCATAGGTATTATATTAGTTGGAATTACAGTATTTCTTCTCAGCTGAGGTGAAATAAGAGGTAAAACTGTAGTAATTGTAGTAGTTGTTGTAGAAGAAATAGTACTTGTGGGTTTTGATACTCCAGTACTATTTATTAGATTTCGTGAAACACGTCGTATGACAGGGTCATGAAGATTCATATTATTATTACTTATAGAATCACTTACATTACTCATATTACTACCAACAGGAGGAAGTGATCGACTTCTTATAGAAGGAGGAGCTTCATCATGAAAACGACTATCTTGCTTTTTTACTTCACGTAATGCGAGAGCTTTATAAAATTTTGAAAAATCACTAAAGTCTACTAGATGTGGTATTTTATCTATTGTTACATTAGGGAATAATAACTGTTCTACATCACGTCTAGTCATCATAAGAGGCTCACAAACAGTTAACATTGCAAAATCAATAAAGTCATTACGATCAAGTACACCAAAATTACCTAAATCTATACCATCAAAAAAGAAACGAAAAGTTTCAATATCTTCCATACTAAGTGGAATATCAGCTGTACGTTCTCTTTTCATTCTTACCATCAATCTTTTTATGAGTCGAACAGATTCTTGTTTACATTGTGCAATAAATTGAATACGAAGATTATCATCACGGAATTTAGACCTCTTTTGAGCACGTGCTATTTCTAAAGTATCTTCTACAGGTGATTTACGTGAAACTTCTGAATTATTATTACTATTATTACTACATGCTGCACGTAAACGTTGAGCTACAGAAATTTGTCTTGATTTTCCACGACTTCGTAATATTGAACGTTGTTTTGCTAACTTCATTACTATTTCTCTCATATCATTTTGAAGTCTTTCATCCCCAGTATTCTGTGCATATTTTATAGCCTTACGTTGAAATTCTGGATCTTCAAGAAAATCTACTTCTGTAAGAGGTATATTATATGGAACTGGTGGAAGGAAAGGATATTGTTTAAATATAGCTTCATTTTGGGTTTCTTTTAGTTTAGATAATTGTCGCAAATAGGGTCCAACTTCTTCTCCACGTGCTTTACTACGAGCATCAAGTAAAGAATGTAATTCTTCATCACGTGCAAGTTCTTCATCTGATAAATGTGCCCAAGGATGTGGTACACCACGTGGATTATTCGCATCTAATAAAGAAGAATCATTATTATATCCACTATTAGATTTTGCAGTTAATGCACGATTTGAAAGTTCTTGTCTTCTTAATTGACGTGCTGTTTGTGCACGTGCAGATGAACCAGGAAGTAAAGATTGTTTTGACATATCAATAACACGTTCAACTGCTGCGGCAGTAATTTCTTTTAAGTAAGCATCAGCAATAGCTACAGGTCGCATAGCAAAAGTTTGAGAAATATCATCATGCTTAAAGACTAAATTCATAGAAGTCAGATCACTCTCAATTTCTTCTACTGTCGTATTACGTGAGAGGTGAGGACGTGCTTTATATAATACATCTGTAATAAAACGACGTTCCCTCTCTAACTCACGAGCTTCTCGTCTATTAACAGGAATAATTTCTGCTAAATCAAAAGAACATCGTCGCCTATGAATTACTGCAGTAGGAGTAGCATCTACATCATCATGAATATAAGAAACTTCATTATCTCCTACATGAGACATAGATTCCCTTCGTCGTGGTAATGAACGAGTACGTCGAGCTGAACGCAAAATATCTGGACTAGCACTTCTTTGTGTTAATTCTAAACCACTATTCCCAAGTACTCTGAGTTCATCCTTCATAGCATCATTTATCTCTCCATGACCTTCATCCTCTAACTCAGATACTAATAAAGCATTTCTATTTTCACCATGTTTCTTTTGACGTCTCTTTTTCCCATCTGGTCGACGCGCTTTTTGTCTTTTTGACGTACCAGTTGCCAAACTATCTTCTGCAGTTACTGGTTTTTTTAGTGGAGGAATAGTTCTTGGAATTGGTAAAGGTACAGGTGGTGGTAAGACATTCATACTCAAGTCATGCGTACGAGCACCCTCCATCATACCACGGGCAAATACAGCACTTAAAGGAGATTGCCTTTGATCTTCTTTGGGATATCTTTGAGTATGTTCATTTAGTGACTCATTGTCTTTTGTTAAATTAAATACAGGATTTACTTCACGTTCTGTTCCTTCATGATGTGTTTTTGTTTTAATAACAGGCTCATTTATTACCACATCACTTTCTTGAATTCGCCCCCTTGTTGGACTTTCTGGAGCATTCTCAGTAATATATCTACACTCTATTTCAGGTATAGCAGTCATAGTTAAGGATGTGTTAGAACTTTGACGATTTTTCTTTTTTGATTTACTTTCCATAATTTCACGTTTCTTTTCTTTTTCCTGCCGTTTCTGACTCACTATCTTCGTAATAGTAGTAGAATCCTTCCCACTATTTACAAGACTTTCTGTTCCCTTTTCTACAAGTTCACCTGCTGTTAAATCAGGAACAGCACTCATGGTGAGTTGTGATACACTTGCCCCAGATGCACAACGTAGCTTTAGTCTCTTTTTCAGAATTAACTTCTTTTTCTTTTTCTTACCTTCAGATTTATTTGACTTTTGTGGTTCTAATCCAGAAAATTCAAGTGCAGGTGATACTGATGACGCTTCAACTGAGACACCACTACCAGCACCAATTTGTGAAATAGTTCCATCTTCAGCTATTTGATAGGCAACTACATCAGGAATTGCTTCTAGTAATAAGCTTCTTGAGGGCCGGTGCGAACGAAGGCGTCGTAATTGTAACGTTCGACGTATTCTCATACTTGAAACAGGGGATCCTTCATTAAGATTATTATCTAAAGGGTATTCAAAACGTGATTCTCCATCACTAAATATACGACTTGTTCGCTTGCTACGTAACGTTTGCGATAATGGAAGATCTTCTTCCTTTATCTCAATTGGAACATTATCAGGTATTTCTGAAAAAGATAGGAAAGAATTAATACTACCAGAAGTACCAGAGCGCTTTTTCTTACGATTATGCGAAGAACGTCGCCGCTGTTGTTGATATCGTGACTGATCTTCATCTGTTGTTTCAGGTTCATGCAGCACAACAACACGCCGACGAGAACGTCTTTCCACAAGATGAAGACGCCAACGAGCTGTTAAATCTTCTACTGACAAATCTCTAGATTCTTTGTGTTCCGATGCACGACAGGCCTTAGCGGCGGCTTCCACATAGCGAACATCTGCTAAAAGTTCTACACTTTGCTTTCTCTCCTCCTTCTCCAGTGAATCAATGAGTTCTGCCTTAGTAAAGCGTTCTAAAAGTAATTGTCTTTCTGTCTCTAGTCGTTGAAAAGTTTCATCAAAAGCAACTGCAGGATTAAGATCTCGTACACACATTGGATACTTTGAACGTAACGCATTGAGCTCTATGGCAATATCCCGTTCAGCTGAAGAGAGTGCGACACCCAAACGCTGCACCTCACTTGTCACATCATCACCTGCCACAACGTCCTGTAAAACCTTTTCCATACTACTAACATCCCAATACAAATCAGGTGGAATAACAGATAATCCAGCGGAAGAAAGACCGTATTTTCTCATGGTATTAGCAACGATACCACATCGCGCTACATGCCGTGAAGCAATATCTCCAGCCCGTTCACGCAGAAGATCATCAAAAATACGGACTAATTCCCAGTCAACAACGTCTGCCGCCAACACTGCCAGCCGCCTCCTGTAGTAACCACGGTACTTGTTGTCACCCATCAATTCAAGAACCCGTAGTGGCACCAGTTTCACTTCATTGGTTTCCAGGAAGGGATTATGTGCACGAACCGCTTCATCCTCATCAGCACGCAGCGCGTCAACTGCCTTCTTTACAGCAGCAACAGCACTTGCACGACCTCGCATCTGAGACTCCACACCCGCCAGCGCCTCGCGGTTCTTGCGAGGGTCTTTTGCCAACGCCTTGCGTGTAGTCGATAGCTCCTGGAACACTGCATCCTCATCGAGGCGCAGGTCGCCCAGCAGAACACCATCCACACGCTTTTCAAGGAATGGGTACTTGTGAAGCGCCTCCTCCGTAGCGTGTAGCTTTGCAGCACCAAGCTCAAGTGCCCGTGCACGCAGCGCCCCCTCCGCAGCTGCAATCTGCTCCGCATTGCGAACCGGATCACTGCGCAGATCCTCCAACCCATTCGACAGAGCACGGAACTCCGGATCCTCCTGTACACCCACCTCAACAAGGGCAATACCATCCGCCGGCTCCTCCGGCACATACGGGTACTTTTCGTGCAAGTTCTCCGCCTCCACAAGTGCACGGTGTCGAGCCTCTGCAACGTCTTCTGCAACCTTGCCTGCCAAATCACACATCGCCTTCTCCAGCCGTTTTGCCTCCGCGCCTCCAGCACGTCCAGGTTCTTGGCACACTGCTTCGTGCTTTGCCAGTAGGGCCGCGAACTCGGGATCACTTTCTAAATGCAACTCACGTAACGCTACATCCACAGGGAAGGATTGGAGATCCAGGAAGGTCCATTTTGCCCGTAACGCAGTTTCTTCATTAACTGCAGCCGATATGAGTGTGTTACAGCGCTCGCGCATCTCTTCTTCTTTCAGTTTTACAAGTCTCATAGTTTTTCTTAGAGGACCTATAAGGTCTTCACGCTCTGCCGCTAATTTGAGAAATAATGGGTCATTTTCAAGACCGAGTTGAGTTATAGGAACACCTCCAATGCTAGCCGAAAGGAATGGGAATCTGTCAAGTAAATCCTTTGGAGGAGAAAGCAGCTCTTGCCGTTCTGCAACCAGACGCATAAAGACAGAATCCTGCTCCACACGTATCCTAAGAGATGCTATGGCTTCCAACGGAACGCGCAGGAACGGATATTTATTCTGCAACGCTGCTTCCGCACGTCTTTCTGCCCTTTGTGCTTGAGCTGCATCAGCGACAAGCTGTTTCAATCTTATTTTCAGTGACTCGCTCAGACACCTAACGATGGATGGTGACCCTTCCAACAGCTGCTTTGCTTTGCAGCGCTGTAGGTACAAATAGTATGGGTCAGCTGCCGCGATAACACCTGCGGTCTTTGCGGGCAACATCATCTCCTCATCCGACGCTGACACCTCATCCTCCTCGTCGTTGATACCTACAATCATCATCACTGGCAAACGACGACGATTTTGTCGGGCACGCCAGATACGATGCTTATATTGAGAAACTTCTTTCTCTTTAAGCAGACCCTGTACACGTCGTCGTGACTGTTTCGCCGCCTTAGCCTTACGTACCTCTTGATCTGCCTTACAATACGCCTCAAGTGCTCCCAAAACACAGCGTTCATCACTCACAAGAGCAACCCCACGGTAAAACTGCTCCTTTTCAATATTACTAACTGCATGCATGTCCACATTTTTAGCTTCAAGAGCCTCCTTACGTGCCCGCACAAGTACAGAAAAGAGTTCATCACAGCGCACAGCAGGATTAACATCACGCATACACATTGGAAACTCACGCCTAAGTGAATCCAACTCCTGCGAAACCTGATATTCCGCGCGTAAATAAGATTTCATAAGTTCTCCAACTCTAGTAATTATCTTTGTACGTGTCGGTTTCACCTCACTTAAACTAAGCAACGCACCATTCTCTTTTTCTTCTTCAACCCTTTTAACAAGTTCTGCCACCTCTTCATCTTCACGCAAATTAATCTCGTATAAAAGAGCACCACGAGAAAGAGCAAGGCAGCCATCAAAACCAAATTCGGCGTAAAGTTTATCTTCTTCTTTACAGACGACCTGTGCTAAGTCACGTACATTAGTTATCAACTGCTCATCAACTTCAGAAAGACCTTCTGTATCACCACTAGCTATAAGACGATACCGACGACGTTTAAGAAGTTTCACATGATGATCATCTTCCAAACCAATAACTCTAAGAGGTACTAATCTTACTTCATTCGTCTCCAGGAAGGGATTCCGTGCACGAACCGCTTCATCTTCATCAGCACGCAGCGCGTCAACTGCCTTCTTTACAGCAGCAACAGCACTTGCACGACCTCGCATCTGAGACTCCACACCCGCCAGCGCCTCGCGGTTCTTGCGAGGGTCTTTTGCCAACGCCTTGCGTGTAGTCGATAGCTCCTGGAACACTGCATCCTCATCGAGGCGCAGGTCGCCCAGCAGAACACCATCCACACGCTTTTCAAGGAATGGGTACTTGTGAAGCGCCTCCTCCGTAGCGTGTAGCTTTGCAGCACCAAGCTCAAGTGCCCGTGCACGCAGCGCCTCCTCCGCAGCTGCAATCTGCTCCGCATTGCGAACCGGATCACTGCGCAGATTCTCCAACCCATTCGACAGAGCACGGAACTCCGGATCCTCCTGTACACCCACCTCAACAAGGGCAATACCATCCGCCG
>JASANY010000828.1:0-47252 GCA_030849755.1 Trypanosoma avium
TAGTGGTACTGACTCATTCACAGGTTCCTCTACCACTTCGGCTGCACTGAGTTCACGAAGTTCCTCATCATGCGGTTTTGAATGAACTGAAGCAACTTCATCTGCACTATGTAGTGGTACTGACTCATTCACAGGTTCCTCTACCACTTGAGCTGCACTGAGTTCACGAAGTTCCTCATCATGCGGTTTTGAATGAACTGAAGCAACTTTATCTGCACTATGCAATGGCAATAACATTTTATTATCCATTTTTTGACCTCCCTCTTTAACTTTTTCTTCTTTTCCTTGTAGTTCCGATTTTTGGTGAAGTTCATTTATGGCGTTTTCTTCCGCTTCTAGTTCACGAAGTAGAGATCGTATCTCTTTACGTATCTTTTCTAAGGTGATGTTAGATTCCATTTCGTCTTTATTGGGTTTAGTTCTGTTATTTGTGTCGGTTTTCGTAATGTACAGAGCCCCATTATTTTTATCTTCTAGTGTTGCTAAATTTTTTTTATACATATTATTTTTTAACCACTCTTCTGTTTGATAGTCTCCGCTGAATATTAGACCTGAACTACTTTCCTTTATGTTCATTAAGGATTCTTTATCAAGAGACGGTTCTATGTTTTTTATTTTTTCTTGGCGCTGTAAAGCCTGTAGACTATCTTGATTGTATTGAAGTTTTTTACGTAGATATGAGCGAACACGTCTCATTTCTTCGGCTACCTCTTCAGGATCTGGTGCAGTAAAATCTTTTTCCTCTAAAGTAGGGTGTTCTTCCTGTTCTTTTTGCAGTACTTTCGGTTCCATTAAAGGTTCTTCTTCATAAGAACTTAATGAATTAACACTTATAGGTCGAGGTGGTAACTCTTGTTGAAGTTGTTTCTGTTTTGATGGAGAAGTATCAGAAGTATTAAAAGGTACTCTAGTTTTATTTAATAAAGGTTTTCCTCGGTTCTTAAAAACTGATCCTTGCTCAGAAGTTTCAGTTGCACTTTCAGGACGTTGAAGGTCATTAAGACTCTTGTGAAGTGAGTCTAATTTTTTAAGTAAAGTGTCTCGTGCACGATCAGCTGACTTTATTTCACGAATAGGTTCTGTTTGAAAAGGGAATGTATCCCGAGCCAAATGAGTAGGAACAGCTACAGTATCATTTTCAATATATTTGTCATCATGTAGGTCTAGTGTTTCAACACTTTTTTCTTCATTAATATGTGTGGAAGAATCAAGAGCTGCTGTAGGTTTAACAGACTCTGTGCATTTTGCTGCATCCACTCCACATGGTGAGTCTCGATGAATAACTTCATGTAAATGAGTTACATTAGTAAATTCATATTCAGCTATTATTTCTTGTAGTTCTTCTTGAGTATATGTATCATCATGTTGTACCATCAATCTTACAATATGAGAACCCATATAATTATTTTTAACTGTAATATTTTCTCGTGAAATATTAAGACAACAAGAAACATCTTCTACTACCGCTTCATATAAACGTTGTCTTTCATCACATAGTAGAGGGCACCAGTCATCACTTTCAAGAACAATACAAACTGGTGATCTTGTTCGTTGATGTTGTGAAACTTTTTTAATTCCTCTTTCCTTATCATCTTTGTTCGTATTTATAGAAGAAGAATGAGATGATAAAATTGATTTTTTCCACTGTATTTGTGAAGGTGAATGCAAGCTTCTTTGAAGGGCAGAAACATGTCGAGCTTCCATCGCTTTTAAGTTAAGACGTGTACTTGTTTCATCTATGGCAATAACTTCACGATCATTTTCTTCATTTTGTATTTCTTGATTTTGTATTGCATTTTTAATCCTTAATATCTCACGTTCTTCTTGTTTAATTTCACAAGGGAGTCGAGTTCGTAGTATTTGATAATGTCCCATTGGTGCTTGACGGAAGAATCCTTTTGATGCTCTGATATTTGTTGATTCCTCATTTTTTAATATAGGAGGAGGATTAAAAGAATCTTCAAAATGTTCAGCTAATTTACTAATGATATTATTATTATTATTATTATTATTATTATTATTATTACCTGAATTATCATCTCCTTCACCATCTCTTCCGACTTCACTAGATAATCCTGCACTCTCTTCCATACGTCCCACACCACTACTTGATTCTGAAGTTTGTATTTGTGATTCTACTATAACTCGAAAAACATCAGAACAATTTTGAACACTTCGAGGTGTTAAAAGTGCATAAGAATCAAAATCCTTATCATAATATGTAATATATAAAACTGTAAGATTTACCAACTTTGCATTTTCTTCAATTGTACTAACAACTTTTTCAAATGTAACAACTCCGTTTCCCCTCGGAGCCATTACCTTTGTAGAACCAACTCGTGTACCTGCCTTTGTTGTATACACAATTACCCAATATCCAAGCTCATTTATTCCTTCCCCATTCTTCCCATTATCATTCACCCCATAAATTGTATCATTCGGTGAGTATATAAAGTTATTTCTCGTGGAGTATGAAGCAGCATCATAGAACCCACTTCCATTTGTAATACTAAATGTTGCCCCACTCATAGGCCGCATTATACTTCTTGTGGTGGTTGGCGGCGGAGAGCGGGCTGGGCTGCGAGGTCTGTCAACTCTCATAAACGCCGGATTTGGAGTGGAGTTGTTTTGATAAATCCCACGAGATTGACGGAAGCCGTCGGGGTATGGGGCTAAAGTCTCAGCATTAGGGGTAAAGCGGCGGGTGGTGGTGTTGGAGAGACTTTGATTGAAATATGGAGAATTAGGATGAGGGGCTGGTGGTGGGTTCGCACGCATCTGAGAGATATAATTATAATTATAATTATAGTTTGTTTGTTTGTTTTTTTTTTTTTAATACAAGTTACAGATTTTTTTTTTCTTGCCTCTTTGCGGAAGGAGGAGGTGTGTGTGTGTGTGTACTAGAGATGTTCTTTTGAAATTTCTAATTTTTTTTACTATTCTTTAGTGTCACTTATTTCCTACCCCGTTTATTATCGTAATTCACTAAAATTGAATCACAAAAATAAGCAAAACAATAATTAAAAATATATATATATATATGTGTGCGCAGACTCAACAAAAGCAATCAATCTCTTTTTTTTTTTTTTGATTTCTTTCTTATGCACAATTGCTTACAGACACACAAACACTACTACACTTTATTTGCTATTCCCCTTTTTTTTAACTTTTTGAGACGTACCTCAAAAAAACTAGAGTGAGTAAGAGAATCACCAAAACAACAACAAAAAATAATTAATAGTAATAATAATATTCCTTTTTTTCCCCCTTTCTTTCTATCTTTTTTTTTTTTTTTTAAACACTTACAGAAAGGATGAGAATATCCTATTATTCGGTTTATTAATTAAATTAAAAAGAGAAAAGAAAGAGATAGAAAAAATGATATTAAAATCAAAAATACATCTAAAGAAAGCAAGAAAAATCAAGTAAATTAATAATTAATAGTAATAGAATAAGGAGAAAAATTAATAAATTAATAAGAAAAACAAAACAAAAAAAAAAAAAAAGAATAGTTCAGCCCATGAACTCGCAAGAATATTTAATAAAAGAATTGGAAAAAAAAAAAAAGAGATAGATAGTAAGAATGCAAAAATCAAAAAAAAAAAAAAAACGTCAAAATAAATGCAATAAAATGGAAGAGAACTGCAAAATAGAACAATATATAAAATATAAATGTATAACTTCAATTTAAAAAAAAAAATCATGAAAAAAAATTTATCAAAAAACATATATATATATATTTTAAATAACTCAATATATAAAGAGAGAAAGAAAGGAAACAAAGAGCAAGACAAATATATGAGATGCACTTTATCAAATTCAAGCTAAGTATATCTCTACAAAAAAGAAAAAAAAAAAGAAAAAAAAAAAATATATTTTCATAAAAATAATAATAATAATAGTAGTAATAATAATAATAATAATTACCTAACAAATACGCTATGCCATCCCCAATTCAAAGATTCTAATTATATAAAAGGAAATTATTTTATTTAGTAGTGAGAGTTTTCCCCCATAGGATCTTGCATTACTTCTTTTTCTGTGAATAATAAATCTCTCTGTGAATTCATAGAAGAATTTGTTACACTGTGATGAAGAGAATTCTCTGTGATTATATCACACATTGGCGTACATGCAAAATTATTATCAGAATTATATTTCTTCTTTTTTTCTATATTTGTAAGAGTTAATGGGGAAACTTTTATACCTCTTATACTTGCACTATTAATAGTAGATCTAGAATTATTATTATTATTAGTAATATTACCCAATATTTCAATATTTTCTTGCTTTTTATTAGGTGAATAAGTATAAACACTAACAGGAGGATGTTTTATATATTGTGGGGGCACAATAACAACAGGAGTTGCAGTATGACGTTCACTAACTTGTGAAGAGCTACGTTGAAATGCATCACGTCGACTCCCTAAACTAGTAATACTACTTCTTTCAGAAATACTATTATTACGATTATAATTATTATTATAATTATAATAACAATAATTACTATTATTATTATTATTAATTCCTCTCTTGTTGTCTGTAAAACCAGAGTTATTATTTTTAGAAAAACGAGGTGGTAAATAATTTTCTTTAATATATTCTAATCGTGCTAAATCTTCTGCAATTTCACGCTGCAATCGTTCAATTGTTGAAACTTGCGGTTTTGTAAAAATAGATGAAGTTTTTGGTTGCAATGAGGAGCGATGGGTTCCATATATGAGAGGTTCACATTCACTTACTCTTTTATTTTGTTTTTTCTTTTTTTCTTTTTTAATTATTCCTATTTTTTCTTCATTTTTACTTCTTATTATTATTTCTCCTCTATGACTTGATTTTGAAGTAAACTCTGTAGAATTTAATAAAGGATTTGTAACATTATTATTATTATTATTATTATTATTATTATTATTATTATTATGAGTTATAGTTGAATTATGTAATATTTTTCCTGAATGATTAGACCGACTTACATGTATTGGGGCAAGATATATATTACTTATATTAGATTGTTTACTTCCCTCTGATAATTGTGAAGTTAAACGTCGTGAAGTATTAAATTCTTCAGAGTTGTGTGAAGGTAATAATACGGCGGGTAATCTTTCACACTCTAACTCATCTTCTTCAGTAAATAACAAAGAATTAGAATTAGAATTACAAGAAGAATTATAAACATTTACAGGCATTTCACTTTCTTTATTTTCTTCTAAAAATATATTTAACGGTCCAGCAGCAGAGGATGAAGTTGAGGATGATAAAAGAGGTGGAGGTAATAATAAAAAACGTGAGGAAGTAAATGTAGAAGTTGGTTTTATATTAATAGGAATAACAAAAACACGATAACGCCAACCAGCGTAACGTGCATTATGATTTGTAAGTAACATATAATTATGAAATTCTGCATCATAATAAAATACAGCACGAATATTATAGGAAAGAGGAGAAATTAGACGTGATAAATGTTGAAGAATTTCAGTACCTGTAAAAATATTATTATTATTATTATTATTATTATTATTATTATTATTAGAATGTGGGGGAAGGCATTCAATCGTCATAAAGCCATCCTCCCCTTCACTTTCATCACCTACACCTGTTGTAAGTGTAACTCGCCATCGCCGACGTTTTCCTGAATTCATATTATTATTATTATTATTATTATTATTTCTATTTCTTTTAACAACACCACCACCACCAACAACAATATTAGTATTAATATTATTATTAGTAATTATATTATTAGAGTTTGGTAGTGAAGTTAAATGTTCAGAATTTCCTTTTTGCCGAATACATGACCAAGTACCAATATGTTCTACTGAATAAGGCCTTACACATTTCATTTGTTCATTATTATTATTATTATTATTCTCTTTAGCTTCTATAGAAGCACGACAAACAGAATTAGATAAATTATAACGCTGAGCCTGAACCATTTTTCTCATTCTAGCAACCCATTCACGTGTTTCTAGATCTAAATTATTTGTTATATTTGAAGTTTTTTCATTTGATGGACTAGCTATACATTCTGTAGAAATAATATCATCCTCTCTTTTATTATTTACAAAATTTTCATGTTGTTGTTGTTGTTGTTGTTGATGATGATGATTTTGTTTCTCTTCATCTAATTTATTATTATCGAACTCAGAAGTATGTGATGTAGGCATTACTTAAAAAATTAAAAAAAAAAATATATTATTTGATTTAATAAGTGACTGAATGTTTATTATTACTATTATCATGTATTGTCCCTTGTTATACTATAACATATGTCAAAAAAAAAAAAAAAAAAAACACACACATTAATAATAATAATAAATTCGTAAATACAACATTATAATCATAGATAAAAAGCAAAAAAAAAAAAAAAAACAGTAATATAAACATAATGTATTTTTTTATTTTATTTTTCTAATTTTCATGCATTACTTCGGCTTCGTTTCATAAATTTCTTTTCTATCATTCCTCCAGCTTTTGCCCTTTCTGCCTGTATTCTACGTTGTTTTAAATATATTCGTGTTTTTTCCCATATCTTCTCTATATCTGTGTGATAATTTGTAAAACCTTCTTTTGCAAATTTGAAACTTTCTTCTGTTTCCCCAAGCCAAAATTCTTTACTTTCATTTTTCATTCGATGTAAAAGTATTTCCCATTCTTTTTTTACTTTTTGTATTTGAACTCCAGTTAAAAGAAGATAAACTGGGGATTTTGTTAAATGCATTGTTTCTAATATATGAATTTTCCCTTGCACGAGTGGAGTGAGAAAATATAATAAAATATAAAAACTTGCACACTGTGGGACACCAAATATTAACATTATAATTCCATTTTCTTCAGTGTGTTCTAAGGCAATTTGAAGTTGAGGAATTAAGAAATTAAACCATGGGAGTATTGGTGAATTTAACTCGTTTAATTGTAGAGAATTATTATTATTATTATTATTATTATTTTTATTATTATTCATTTCAGAATTTTGAACTTTTTCACCTTGTCGTTGCCCATGATCTTGTACGGCACCACCATTAACAAAAAAAAATTTCTTTCCTTTAATCTTTTTCTCCCAATCACCAAACTCTGTAATACTTCCTTCAATAAATTCATATTTTTTAAATATATTTTTTTCTTCTTTTTCTTTTTCTAAATTTGAATTTATAATTAAAGAACTCCACCATGAATTATCTGAAGCAATTCCTCCACGAATTACAGGCAGAGAAACTGCAATACCTTTCCAATGTAATTTCGTGAAAAGATATTTAGAAACTCCACCTGGGGCACTACCAAGATCAAGAAAAGAAGGAGTATTATTATTATTATTATTATTATTATTATTATTATTATTATTATTATATTCTTCTTCTTGTTGATTTTGTTTTCGTACTAGTGGAGTTATACTAAAATAATCAGGAGCAGCAGATGATAATATACGTTCAGCATGCACACAGTATCTTTCACATAACTTTGCTATATCACTATTTGCAAATGAAGTTGTGGAATTATTATTATTATTATTATTATAAGAAGTTTCTGTTTTATTTTTATTTTTATATTCTTGTCGTTTATTATACCACCAATCTAATGCAGGAGAATTCCATCCAGTAATACGCTCTGTTTCAAGTTCACGATATATATTAGAAACTTCTAATAAATATTCACGCCAACGGCTATTATTAACAAAAGTATTATTTGTAGAAGAAGATACTTCTGATGTTGTTGTTTTAGTTTCTATGTTTTCATTTGTAGATATTACATTTATATCGTTAGTTGAATTAATCGTTTGAGAATTCATTTAATTTTATTTCTTATATATAAATATAAATATATATATATATATATATCTGTAATAAATACAACTAATAATACGATATATCTATTGATATTTTAAAAAAATATGCGCTACCTCTTTTCTAAAAAATATTGGAAGCGCTTTATAAAAAAAAAAAAAAAAAAAAGAGAAATATGGGAAAGAATATTAATATATATTACTATAAAAAATAGTATAATAAATAAATTATATATAATAGAAAACAAATAAAATATTAAAAATATATAAATAAATAAATAAAAATTGTGTAAAATTAATACACACTATTTCATCTAAATCTGCTCAGCAGCAGCAGCAGAAAAAAAAAAAAAAAAATGTATATTAGCATCAAAATCCCCCCGCATAAATAAATTAAAAAAAAGAGGTTCAGATATCACCTTTCCTCTTATACCTTAATTTCTTCCCCATTATATATTTATATATATTTTTTTAAATTATATTCATCAATATAATAATAATAATAATAATATAGTGAGTAAGAGAGATTAAAAAAATATTTTAATTAGCCGCAGGATTTTTCTTATTACGCTCGATATTATAAATATATAATTTCTTTAAAACACTATCTGTACATTGTCCAAAGGCAACATTTTCTTTAAAACAATCCGTTGCCCACTTTTCTCCTGCTGATTTTTGACATTTTACCCCAATTTCATATTCTTTTTTACAAAATATTTGTGCAATTCCTTCAAGGTAGACACTTTTTTGTTTTTGACAAACAAAATTAATATCATCATTAATACGAGATTCTAAACAACGCTCGAGATCTTTTCGTTGTTGATCATACTGAGTTGTAAATTTATCTGCTAATAGATTAAATTCTTTTGTATTACGTGACATATTCTTCTTATATTTTTTTTCTCTTTTAAGAAATATATATGTATATATATGTATGTAGGAGGTAAGAAAATAAATAATTAAACAAACAACAACAAAAAAAAAAAAAAATACAGAATTATATGTATTTATATTATGTATCTACCCTTTTATATATATATACTTATATATGTATTAATTAATTTATTTTTATATGTTCCTTCTTCATTTATCCAATAATATAACAAAGAAAAAAAGAAAAAAAATAATAATAATAAAACAAATTTATATATATATATATGAAAGATTCATCAAAAAACAATAAATAATAATAATAATACTAATAAAGTATATTAATAATATATTTTTAATTCTCTTTTTGAATTTTGTAATTTTTTTTTTTACTCGTAGAATTTTTCCTTCCTTCTATTATCTTCCTTTTACTTCAGCCTTATGTTTTGTATCTTTTTCTTCTTCTGTTCCATGCATGCACTCTTATCCAATAATAACAAAAAAATATATATATATATATTACTACCGATGACGTTCAATAAACATACGAACTCCTGAAGTTCCAATAATACGTCCTGAAAGTACAGCCCTTGCGTGTAATGCACTTCCCTCATCTACAAAAGAAGCAATAACTTTTTCCACCAATTCTGCATCTCGTGTTGTGTTGCCAACATGTACTCCTCCTGTAATGGTGGAAATGGAATTTGTAAAAGGTATATTTGTGTGTATATCACTACTTTCTTCATTTTCATTTTCATTTTCAATATTTTCATTAGTATCATTATCATTATTATCATTATTATTAATTTCAGATATATTCCCAGTATGCTCTTTCACATTATCTGTACTTGCAATTGTTAAAAATCCTTGAATTCCACTTAATGCTCGTAATATAAGAGCTCTTGGGGCTGCAGGTACAACGCGTGCCTCAATCACACATGCTTCTTTTTTACATTTTACATTATTTATTGGAAAATATTGCACTTTCCACCGCCGCCCATACATTTTAGCATTTTGTAAACGTTTAAACATTACTGCGGCGGTTTCTTTATTATTTACTTCAAATGTTAACGTGGCCCCATCGGCTTCTTCCATTATATTTGCTTCAGATATTTGTTTTTGATATTGTGGGAGTAATTTGCGAATGCAGCGGGTGTAAATAGCAGACATATTTGTTGGGAGATCAGCGAGAATGAAAGAGCCGTGAAGGATATCAGCATCTTCGTCTTTCTCCTCACGTGGGCGTTTCTTATTATTATTATTATTATTATTAGGAGTAGTATTCGTTAGCTTCTTTTCTTTACGTTTTTTATTGGGAGAAGGGACTAACGTTGTAGTATTATTATTATTATTATTATTATTATTATTATTATTCGTTTCTTCTTTATTTTGTGATTTCATTTCGGTTTCTTCGTGTTTATCGGCGCCTTTAACTTTTCGACCTTCTTCTCGCTTTCGATTTGACATATTATTGTTATTTTATTATTATTATTATTATTTTTTTTTTTTTTCAAATAAATAAATAAATACACACACACAAGAAAAAAAAAACTATATATATATATATATTTTAGTTGGTGTTAAAAAAAAAAATAAAAAATTATTTTCGTTTGGGTGTCTTTTGCACCTTATAACACCACTAAACTGTCCTTGTAAATCAAAAATAAAATAAGAGATAGATGAAGTGTAAAAGAAAAAATAATTTAAAAAATTACACACCATATACATATATTTAAAAAGAATTATTAATATAAGAAACTCCCCCCAATATATATATATATATATATATATATATATATCAGCATTCACGTTCTTCTTTGCAATTTTATTTTATTTTTATTCATAAAAAAAAAAAAAAAAAAATGGTTTTACCCACCTTCTCCCCTCCTTTCATCATATGTCCTCCTATTTTTTTGTTTTTAATTTAAAACCACCAGCAAAATTTCTTTAAAAAAGTTCTCTACGTAAAAGCACAAAATTACACACAAATATAAATTTATTCTTATTTCCTATCAACTCTAACTTCTTCATATTTCTCTCTCTCTCTCCCCCCCCCAAAAAAAAACAAAAAAAAACAAAAATAACAAAAATAGCAAACAAATTCCTCTTATTAATTAGTACCAACTCTCCTCTCCTGCTGCAGGGCCCAAGAAGTAGTCACACACCACTTACAAAACATATAATTATGAAAAGCTGTTGGACTCACATCACTGACTTGATTTGAATTTTGAACTCCACCACCTGAAACTACTTTACTTTCCTGATGAGAGCTCATCACCCCAGTAGGACTATTAATATTCCAATTATTATTATTATTATTATTATTATTATTATTAAAAGAAGTTAAGAGATTTGTATCTGTCTCGGAGGCCGCAAAGAATGGAAGTGTTTCCTTTGTTAAAAGAGGTAAAATAAATTCCATCGTCCTCCCATCAATTCTCATATGTTTTATTAAACTTGCACACCACACATCCGCTGCTAGTCGACACTCGCGATGAATATTCCAAAATGCTTGTAAAAATTCTCCCAAAATGTGATGTTTTTCTCTTGGAATATAACCATTAGAAACGGAAGTTTGAAATTGATGACGAGTGTGTCGAGAAGAATTATTATTATTATTATTATTAGCTAAACAAGAGGAAACTCCACCATAGGACTCAGATTCTGTTTCTTCAACATCTGAGAATACTTCTCCATCACATGCCTCCAAGGCAACCCCCATGGCTCCAAGGAAAAAAGGTAATGTAATATTATTATTATTATGATGATGATGCTTTTTTCGTTTAGATAATTCATTAGATTTAGAGTTTTTATGTTCTAATGGTGTTGGTGAGGATCCTCTACTTGCACTTTCACCTTCACCTTCAGCAGTTATATCACGACTTGAACTTGTAGAGTCATAACTACCACTTCTACTACTACTACTACTATTATTATTATTATAATTATAATGATTATTACTTCTACTACTACTTCTAGTACTACTACTACTATGATTACTAGTTTTACTAGCATCATCATTTATTGGAGAAAAAAGTTGTACACATTCTGTTTCTTTCCTTGTTGTTTTTAACTCTGGTGGTCCACCCCCACTCATACTTGATGTAAAAGAAGATTTACTATTCCTATGTAAAGCTAAAAGTGAATTTGCTCGACGTAGCATTTCACTTGAAGCTGCTCGTGAAATTCGTGCTAGCCACTCCTCCGTATATTCATGATATTCTAATAATATATCTACAAAAGCACGTCGACACGGTGGCCGAGTTACTGCATACCCACCACCACCACTATTATTATTATTATTATTATTATTATTATTATTACTTGTATATTGTGAAGTTGTTGTTGTTGTTGTAAATTGCGGAATGGACACCGCCCGCCCTGGTGAAGCCTTCCTTTTCATATGTTTTTCTCTCGTTTCATGATCATCTATTACTAACACACTATGAAACCACTTATCTTTTAATAACTCTTCTACTGTGGGCCGACGTGCTGGGTCGGCGCAGGCGCACCTTTGCACAAATGTTGCAAATCGCAGACTCCATGGGCCCCGCCTCAGTCGCGGCAGAGGCCTGTGATGCCGCCGCACCCACCACGGGCACCCCCCATCGGCCAAGTGAAGACACAACATGGCAATCATCCAAACATCATACGCTGGGGTTAAGGCAGACTTGGGGTTACGCGTGTTATTGGTGCGTCGAAAAGGTAAAGTGGGGGTTTCAGTTTTATTATTATTGGGATTAATATTATTATTATTATTAGGAGGAGGAGGAGGAGAAGAAGTTGGGTCTTTATGAGATATATGAATTGGTTGTTGTTCCTGTTGCTCTTTATTATTATTATTATTATTATTATTATTTATATTATTATTTTCACTTACAATACACTCTGGAGGTGGAACATATTCTAAATCTTCTATAGTAAAAATTTGTAATTCATCTCTTTTAACTATATTTTTACTAGCTGTTGAAATATTATTAAAATATAATAACGGTGTGGGTGCTTTTGCTCGAATAGATGTCTCTCCTACATCAGGTGCAGAATCAATTGTAGAATTTTTAATACTATTCATCATTGTAAGAGAAGTAATAAGTGCTTCCTCAACTTCTGCATAATACCCATCAGCAAGTACAATATTTTTTGTCCATTCTAATTCTTCATAATGATCTATATTATTAATATTTGTACGAGTTGCATTTATACCACCTCCATTACTTGCATTACTATCTACTGCATCTAAATCTTCTGTCAAAACAGGGCTCCCAGGATTATTATTATTATTATTATTATTACCAATAGAAACACTAGCACTAATTCCACCACTCGTATTAATTCCACCTGAAGTATTAATAGCAGCAGCAACAGAAGTTGCACGTTTTGAGGAAATTGTAGTAAGTGCTTCTGTTACATGTGAAGATACAAATATATTTGATGCTTTAATACTTCCATGTGCTTTACCTTTACGATGAATTGTAGCAAGATGTTGTAAAACGGCAAAAATAATATTACGAATAGCAGTTTCACGAAGAGTATGAGAAGGTTTATGAATACGTATCCATTCAGAAAAAATATCATGTATATTACCTTGACGAATAAAAGGTAATGATAATGCTATAGCAAAAAGTGGTTTCATTGTATTTTTATTATTATTATTATTAATACTATCTCCTGAAATATTAAAATCTTTCGGAATTCCATCTGTAGAACGATTTATAATACTACTAGAACTTAATCCACTCATAGTAATTTTTTTATTATCTCCATTATTACTTATTGTATCATTCCATGTTTTTAGATGAGAAGGTGGAGGTCTTTGAGTATTATTTTGTTCAAAACATGTTGAACATCTATGAGATCGATGTATTTCTGTAATCATAGTATTTAAATTTCGTGTTGGTCTGGGTGGAAGTTTATCTTTAGTAATTTTATGTAGAGTCGCAGATGCAGTTGCTGGAGTATTTGTTGAATTTAAAACATTATTATTATTATTTGTTGTAGTAGTATTTGTAGTAGTAGTTGTTGTTGTTGTAATAGTAACTGTATTATTATTATTATTAATAATATTATTACTACTAGAACTACGTGGAGGAGGTGGAGTAGCTGAAGTCGCACGTTGCTCATCTAAAACAAATGAAGAACATGATTGAGGATTATCTATTGGATTTATATCAGAATTTAATGGAAAAATAGCAATCTCCAGTATAGGTAATAGATTACCAACTATATGACTAGAATTATTTCCCCCTTTATTATTATTATTATTAATATTACTATTATTAATAATATCATTATCAATATCAGGTGAAGTAGTTTCACGCATTTGTAAATTAGACCCAAGTGGTGCCGTATCCCATGATGAATTATTTGTTTTATGTGAAGGCATCGTTGTATTCGCACTTCTCCCACTTATTAATTCTAATCCTAATAAAGAATGCCCAGTAGGTGGTGGGCTTTGTGTTATTGTACTTTCTCCATCTGTTTTATCTTTATTTAATAATCGACTACTACCATAAGGACTTATCATTTCCTCAACAGTTGACTTACGCGGCTTGCGAGGCAATACAGAGCTGGGAGAACATAACCAAATATCTTTTTCTCCATTTATTGTTGTACTAGTATCATTATTAGAATCAATTCCCTCACTCCATTGCGGAGATATTAATAACATTTGCTCTAGTGCTCGTTGAAGTTGTAGGAAAAAGTCTGTGGTGAGTTGCTCTTGTATATTATTATTATTATTATTATTATTATTATTATTATTATTGGGATTTTTTTGTTCTTTAAGCTTTTTATCATCTTCATTTTTTTCGTTTTCTTCTTTTTCGTTTTCAGTTAAGATTTCTAATTGACTTTTATCCTTATCTTCTACTTCTGTTATAGTTTGCTGTGAAACAAAGCTAGACTTTTTTCTAATAATAATTTCATCCTCTGGTGTACTCTCCTCACTCTGCAAAGGAGGATAACACGAATTTGTTTTAGGAGTTATTGGTGTTATAAATTCTTTTAATTTATTTAACATATTTTTATCTACAAAAAGTACCCGCACTGCACATGGTGCATTATTTTCTATCATTTGTCCTGAAATAATTTTACTTCCACGACGAATATTTCTCTTCATTTCACTAGCACTTAAATTACTATTATTATTATTAATAATACCAGCTCCACTCATAGTACTTTGTTGATCTAATAATAATTGTAAACTCGGCGACGTATGTGAAACCGCGAGTTGTTCAATTGTTGGTGAATGTTGAATTAAAGTATTTAATGGAGAAGGAGAAGATGGGCGCCCACCAGCTTTATTTCTTATATCTTCTATATAACTTAAATTAAACTGAGAAAGTCTCCCTCCTACAGTGTCTGTAAAATGCAAAACATTATTATTATTATTATGATTATTATTATTATTATAACGTATTCCAGAAAAAGCTTCATCAAACAGGCGACATTGAAAGGCATTTCCTGTAAAATACTCTGAAGAAAACTGACGCCCACGTGTTATTTCTCCTCTAGAAGATGAAAGAGTTATTTGAGAAACTGGAGAAAATGTTAATCGTAATTCACATGGAAGTGTTGGGCGGTATTGAGGAAGTGCTGGTGGACTTAATTGTTGTGATTGAGATTGTAATTGTTTTAATTGTTGTGATTGTTGAATTGCATCTTTTTGTATATTACGAGTTAATCGTGTTGGTATTCGTGACTTTCGACGAAGTTTATTCTCAGTTGGCATTATATTTTTTTGTATAATAGCATATATATATATATATTTATTTATTTATTATTTTTTTTTAAATTTTTTTTATTTTCTTATAATTACTTTTTTTTTTTATTTCTAGAGTAAAATTAAGAATAAGAAATTAGGTACCAAAAGAAATATATATAAATAAATAAATAAATAAATAGTATATTAAGACCAAAACGACCATAATTTTTTATTTTTAATATATGAAAAAAAAGAGCAAAAAGGTAAAAAATAATAAATAAAAAGACATTATCACATACTGATATATATATATATATATATTTCATTTTGCAAAAATTAATATAAGAAATTTGCACGCATTTTTTATTTGAGTTTTTTTATTATTATTATTTTTCAACTTTTATTTCTCCTTTCTTTTTTACTTTTGAGTGAGAGATCCTTTTCAGTTTATGCGACAAATCACAGAATTATCATTATTATTATTATTATTATTATTTTTTTTTTTTTGCACACACAATAAATTCAAAATCAAAAAAAAGAAAACTATATACATATATTAATATAAAGTCATATAATGTCTACTAAGTGTAGAATCGAGAAAAAAAAAAAAAAAAAAAATCCCGACCAATATATATATATAATTAAGCAAAAACAAACAAAAAAAGTCAAGACATATAATATATATATATTTTTAATTCTACTAAACAAGTTGTCATGACATCAACATTAAAAGAAAAAAAAAAAAAAAAATACAAGAGAAATATATAAAAATAAAAACAATTATTTATTACATTTTTTTTTTCTCTCTTTTTTTTCCTCTGATGGTATAAAGTATATCTGTAAATAACTGTAAAAACATAGATAAATAAAAAATAAAACATAAACACACACATATTTATACAAATATATATATATATATAGATAGAAAGGGCAATGAACCCTCCCCCCCTCTCAAAAAAAAAAAAAAAAAAAAAAAAAAAAAAACGCATATATGCGAATCTCCTTATTATTTTTCCTATTATTCTTATTCTTTTCATAAATATATATATATATATATTTATTTTTATGTTTTTTTTTTATTTATTTTTTCCAAACATTACTCAGACATAACAGTTTTAAACATACGCGTAAAAGGATCATCTTCATCATCATCATCGTCTTTATTATTATCATCAATATCAGGATTATTACTTTTTTTAATATTATTATTTTCTTCACTACCACCTTTTACTGGAAATATCATATTAGAAGTCGTTACATTTTCTGTAGAAATAAAATCCTCACGAAGATGTCCATGTGTGGCGGCAATTTGTGCTAATAATGTAGAAGCTGTTGGAGAAGTAAATGTAGGAGAAAATATTGCTAAAGGTAGTGGCGGTGGTGATGAAGAAGATGTTAAAGTAGGTAAATCTCGAATATTATTATTATTATTAGTAGTAGTAGTAGTAGGAGCTGGGGTTGGTATAGGTGTGGAAGTTATTATAGGAATATGAGATTTCACTCCTTTTTCTTCTAATTCTTGTGTCAAGGCAAATGTAGAAGATATATTTTTATTTTTTTGAGTAAGACTCTTTTGTGATTGTGGGGAAGTTGTACAACTACTGTTACCAGAATACGTCATACTATTATTATTATTATTATTATTATTATCACTTTGTAGATTCCGTACTAAATTCACTCCACGAGTTGCATTCATATTAACTAAACCACCCCCCTGTTGTCGAATAGAAATATTTTCACCCTTTTGCAATTCAACATTTTCCTCTTCTTCTTGTTTCTGCAATGATGCATACTTCGGTGTCATGGCTTTAACCTTTCCACCACTATTATTACTATTATTATTATTATTAAAATTATTCTTCCCTAACTCCTCCCCATCACATATCGGCACCGGAATTAATGATAACTTTGCCGCTAATTGTGCAGCACGCCGCAGCCATGGATGTTGCAACGCCCCTGCAATTGTATTTCTATTTTCAGGATCCGGCTCTAGCAGGGATTGCACAAATGATATCGCCTCCCGACTTATATCTCTCCAGTGCTCGCTATTACACTTTGGGGTGCATCGCCGCTGCTGCTCTGCTAACGTGGCGCGGGAGTTTCCATTAAAAGGAAAGCAGCCGCTTAATAAAACATAAGTGACGATGCCCACGGCGTAGGTGTCTAATTGTCTTGCAACTTTAATAGAAGTGGGCCGCCGCCCCCAGCCGCAGCGCACCATCCACTGCAGCATTTCAGGTGGGAGGTACTTCTCAGTTCCACATGGGGTTAAATAGAGGAGGAGGGATTCACTTTCATCTTGTGGGGATTGTGTTTGTGATTGATATTGATATTGACTTTGATGATGATGATGATGATTTATATTTATATTTATGCTTTGATGAGTTTGATGATTTGTATTTTGATTTTGTTGATGAGTTTGATTTTGGTGATGAGGTGGGTTTGTAAGTTTTGTAGGTAAATTTGATAATGCAATGTCTACACAAACCGACTCTGATAATGAATTATGATTTGTTTTTGGTTCATCTAAAGAGTGCGTTACAGTTTCGAATTGTGTTTGAATTGTTTTTGTTTTTTTTGGTGTTGTTTTTGTTTCTAATGTATTAGATTCCATAACTTGTGGGGTATGCAGAGAAGTAGACTCTCGTTGAATATTTGGTATTGTCACATTATCACTATTATTATTATTATTATTATTATTATCAAGAGAATAAGGTGAAGCAAAAGCCTCCGTAACTGTAGGAAAAGAATCAAATGTTGTACTTATTAATTCTTTTGTACTATTTTCATCATTTTCTAAAGTTGTAAACTCAGCATACTCATCATCATCATCATCTTCATTATTATTATTATCATTATCATTATTATTAAATTTTTTTTCTCTTTCTATTTCATCAGCACTAGAAGAAGAAGTTTCTGATGGACTTATATCTGTACTAGACGCACATGAACCACTTTCACTATCCATAGAACAAAACATATTAAGAGCTGAAGGTAAAGGTGTAGGCATACCAACACGAAAATCTCTATTATTATTATTATTATTATTATTATTATTAGCTAAATGTGATGCAGCTTTACTCATATTATATTCTTGTGAACCTGCTTTACTAGTTTCATGAATTCCAAGACTACGACTTTTATCATTGCGTCGAGTTGTACGTCGTGCTAAACCAAAATCAATAAGAGTTACTTTTAATAATCGTTCAAGTTCTTCAGGAGTTTTTTTATGAGAAACAGATCCCCATAAATTTGGTGGACGATTATTTATTTTATTATTATTTTCATAACCTAAAATTTCTGTTTCTGTTTCTGTAACTGTATCATTATTATTATTATTATCATCTTCATCATCCCCATTATTATTATTATTATTATCATCTTCTTCTACACTATTTTTTTTATCTTTTTCATCCTTATCATTATTATTATTTTTTTTTTTTAAATCAGATTGTTTTCCTATATCTCGATGTTTTGTAATATCCGTCCCAAGTACCTCTCGAATACGTTCTAATGAAACATCAAAATTAGAAAGTAAAACATTTTCTAATTTAATATCTCGATGAATTAAACCATGCGTGTATTGCAGATAATGTAAAGTTTCTACTAATTGATAAATAATTAACGAAACTCGTACTTCTGATGGGGGCCCATACATTTGAAGATACCGACGAGCATCTATACATCCTTTCCCCATATTCATTACAATTGCAAATTCATCTGGAGTTCTTAAAGCTTCTACAAATTGAGAGCAACCAGTGTGATGTAAATTTCTAATAATTGATATTTCTCTTTCTATTTCAACTAACTCTCTTCGCATTGCATCTTGTTCTTCCATATTATTAGATTTATAATTGGAAACTCCTGTTTTAACTGGGCGTTGTGCTTGATGTGGTACATCTATTGGTGTTTCATGTTTACTAGTTTTATTCACAGTACTATTATTATTATTATTATTATTTTTATATTTTTCAGATTCTATAATATTATGAATAGAATTTACTTTTCTCCATCGACGTCGTGGGATTATTTTAATAGCAACATAAGTTCCACTTGAATTCCCACGAAATAAAGGTAACGCACGAAATACTCTAGAAAATGCCCCATATCCAATAAAATCAGAATCAGGATGAAATATATAATAATCTTGCAAAGATTCTACTTTTCGACATAAATGATTAGGACGTAATAGAGGAGGTAATGTTATTTCATTTTTATTACTATAAAGTAATTTACGTCGACTTCTCACACTATTATTATTATTATTATTATTATTATTACTACGAAGATCTAATAAGATAGAGGGTAATACAGGCACAGAAGCAGCTCGACGAGGTCTTACATTATAATGATATTTTCCTTGTACACTATGCCTTCTATTATTATTATTATTATTATTATTATTATTATTATTATTACAATTCAAACTCGGATTTACATGTGGGCGCAGTTGTGTATTATAAAAATCCCACTCTGTTGAATGTAAAGTTACAAGAGAAACACTCCCACTCTCTGCCCCACGTAACTGCATTTGTACAATTTCTAAATGTTGACTTGTGGCCTCCCCATGTAAAAATAAAAGTAATGGTGGGTGCTTTAATGCTAAAACAACTCGTGGGGCACGTATATTATTATTATTATTATTATTACTATTATTAGTATAATAATAATATTTTAGAGATGTGGTGGGAGGGGCGGAGTGGGCGCGTCGAGGAGTTAATTGTAACCTTTGACTTTCTTCACTGTTTATAAATATAGATGATGCAGGAGAAGCTGATGAAGAAGAGTGAAGTATATTATTATTATTATTATTATTATTACTAGTAGTAGTATTCATATGAAGTTTCATTCGAGTTTTTTCTTTTATATGAGAGTAAAGGGCGGCGGCCTCGCGTTGATGACGCCACCAACGTAATCTATCTACAACAATTGTATCAACATCATGAAGTGCACGTAATTCTGGAAACATATGATAATATATAAATTTAATAAAAATATAAAGAAAAAACTATAAAAAAAAACTAGATATTCAAATAAAACAAAAAAAAACTAACTTCGGGACCAAGGATATATTTGTATTATAATAATCTTATATATATATATAGAAATAAATAGGGGTTTTTTCTTTTGTTGTAAATAATATATCCTTGATCTATATAAAAATAAAAATAAATAAATATATATATATATGTCTCCTTTATATATTTTTTTTTTCTTTCTTATTGCCTTGGCACTAGTATAGTGTACACGCTTTTTAAAAAAAGGTGTAAAATAAGGAGCTTTTTTTGTTATTGTTATATATATATATAAAGAAAAAAAAAAAAAAAAACAATGAAAGAAAAAATATATTAAAAATATATAATAAAGTCATAAAAAAATCATATTTTAAACTCAAAAACAAAACAACTATAAACAACAAAAGAAATAAATAAATATATTAATAGGCAAAGTAATAAGTAACGCAATGATAATATAGTGACATATTTCAAATATATATTTATATATTTCCCAAGCACATTTACGTACATATAACAAACACTCAGAAAACAATAAAGCAAAAAGAAAATATATATATATATATATTTTCTGGGTGATTTCATTCACGCTGATTGTTACAATGTATTTACTATAATTTTTTTTTTTTCCCCCATCCCTTCTAGAGTAAAAGTAGCAAGAAAAAAATAAATAATAATCAAATAATAATAATAATAAATAAATAATTGAACTAATTCAAAAATATGATTGAAATTATATAAAAAATAAGAAACGTCATAGAAATCGTTTCTTCATTATCATTCAAAAGCAAACTCCCTTTCTATTTTTTCTATTTTTTTTTTTTTTTTTTTTTTTACACCTTCGTATTTCATAAAAACTTTATTTTTAATATTTGTTTATATTGAACTTTTTATTTACTCGCTTATTCGTTACCATTCGTTTATTTATTTTTTTCTCTCTAAATATATAATATTTTGCTTCATTTTATTTATTTATTTATTTTTGATAAGTTTTGTAGGGAATTTCTATTTTAATTTTCCTCTAATAAATCTTCTCTCTTCCTCTTTTCGATTAATTACTTCCGGAGAAAATAAGTAAAAGAATATATATATATATATATATATATATCAGAGAGAAAAAGAATTTAAAATAATAAAAGTCGAATTAATAAATAAGAAGACATATAGGTGTAAAATCCCACTTTCTTCATATACTTTTTTTTTAAATTATTTTTTTAATTATTATTCAATTTCTCTCTTTATTTCTATTTCCTTCTCATTCTCTCCTCGTTACACGATTTGTTATTATTATTATTATTTTTTTTTTTTTTTAATATAAATATATTTTTTATTAACTATTTTTTTTTTTTTTTTTTTTTGTAAGCACATTAATAATATAATGATATTTAATGCTTGCATTTTAACGTTTCGGTTTAAAAAATATTGAAATATAAATATACATCTTATTGCTGTTTTTTTTTTTTTTCATTTTCTTATTCCCACTCCCCTCAATGTACTGCTTAATAGCAACTAAATATTATTAATATTATTAATAAGCACACACATACGCAATATAATATAATTAATACATACATTATATATATATATATATAAATATACCCCACAAATTTAAAACGTTAACAAACTCCTAAAACCCCCAATACATTTTTTCTTCGTTTTTAAAATAACTTTTTGTTCTCTCTCTATTTATATATTTATATATATATATATATATTCCATTTATCATATTTACCCAATAAATAAATAAATAAATATATTATAATAAATAATTAAATATATTATTATTATTATTATTATTATTATTATTATCACTCACTCATCTTCTCCACTAGTTGCACCTCCCCATCACTCGTCACCACCACACACCCAGCCCCATTCCCATGCCCTAAGTAATTAGAACTACTAAATATAGTTAACACTTTACTACTTTTACTTAATCGTAACCCATGCGCTTTCTCTTGATGGGCGCGAAATAGCATACTATATTTATGTGCTTTTAAAAAAGTTTCAACAGCTTTGGCGGAGAATGTTAAAACATTACTTCCGCGTTTATTAACACCAAAGCCCCATTCATTTAATACATCTTTATTATTATTATTATTATTATAATTATTATTATTATTATTGTTATTTTCATTATCATCGCCTGGGTCAGTGCTGGTGGGGTCAGACCACATGAGATCAAATGCTATGTACCATGCTTTACGTAATATAGCTTCCGTTACAGGACGTTTTTTATTTATTATTGTTATATCTGATGTATTTGAATTTATATTTAAATTTATATTTTTAATATTATCTTCACTTATTTCTGTTGTTGTTAGTGTAGAATCTGCTATAATTTCCATTTGCGCCTCCGGGTCATCTCTCACTGCAGGATTATTAGGAAATAATGTTAACATACGTGGAAATATATTATTATTTCTTAAAAATAATAAACTATCATCTTCACTAGGTGGAACTGAGAAGCGAGGGATACCACCATGTGTACATAATACTTTTTCCTCATGTGTTAGTCGTCTAGAAGAAATATTATTATTATTATTATTATTATTATTAGGAACATTTGGAATAATAAGTTCTGCCGCTAATGGAAAATGTTGAAATAATGAAGTGACTTCTTTAAATAACACACGTCCCTCATCAACTCCATATAAATTTTCACATTGTGCTAAAAAACAACTGGAGCCATATGTTAACATATCCCCACACACCACACGATCCTCATGATTCCCACGTAATAAAATAACTTTATTTGGATAATATAATTTTAATGAAAGTAAAAGTATTAAACACTCAAGTGAGTGTGGGCCACGATCGACGTAATCGCCTAAACATAACATATTCGCAGGCGTGAGTTGTAAATCGTGAAATATTAAAACATGTCGAAGAAAAAAAGAAAGATCTTCAAAGTTGCCGTGAATATCACCAAAAACAAATGTTGGGGCAATAACTTGTGGGAAAAGTGGCTCCGATGCAAATATAGGAAGAACTTGAGCAATAATATGTCGACATAATGTAAAAAAATATGTTTTTTCTTCTATTGAATTATACATTGTAAAAGATCCATTATTATAATTTCGTAGTAAGTATTGATGAGGTAATTCTTGCGGTCGTAACATATGTGGTGATAACTTAGGACGACGATTATTATGAATATTATTATTATTATTATTATTATTTAATTTTATAGAAGATGCAGGAAGTGGAAGTTCTTCCATCTCTAACTCCTGACGTCTAATTTCTGCAAATGTTTTAGGTGTTAAAACTCCATCAAGCGTAAATGAAATAGGAGGAGTTAATGTCATAGTATTATTATTATTATTATTTAAATTACTATTATCTCCTCCTTCTTCATTTTCTCTTAATTCTTTTTCTTCTTTTTCTTTTAAAGAATTATTATTATTATTATTATTATCATCATCTGAAATAACTCGAATACATATAGGAGAAGCTAAAGGACTTAAACATGGTGTATCTAATTCTGCTGGGGCCGCATCTCTTGTAAGTAATAAATCTTTTAACGTTCTACTATATACAATTCCATCATTTCCAACACATCTTACATTAGGATTCATATAAAGTAAACTTCGATGAATTGTATTTGTATTTATAAATTTATTTCTTGTTGTTTCTAATGATTTATGTAATTGTTCAGTTCCTTCCTCTTCTTCTTCTGCTCGTCCTCCTTGTCTTTGATGTTGTGTTTGTGAATCAGTTTGACTTTCACTTCTTTGTCGTCTTCTTCTATTATTAATATTATTATTATTATTATTAATATTATTATTTTGTTTTTCTTTTTGTTGCCGCCACCACCACTGCCGCCGCCTCCAACGTCTTCCATCGCTGCGTTTTATTTCAACATCTGTTGAATTCTTTGAAGGACTTTTCATAGCAGGACGTCCTTTTTCATATTTTTCTTTTTCATATTTATTATTATTTTCATTTCTTTCATTTTCGTGTTTTTCATATTTTTTATTTTCTTGTTTTTCTTCTTTTTGTATTATATTGGAAGTAAGAGAGAGGGATAGGGTTTGTATGGGATTTATATTGGTAGAATCACTCCTTGTATTATTATTATTATTATTATTATTATTTGTATTATTTTGTTTTACATGATTATTGTTTTGTAGTGATGAATCTTCTTCATTTTCAACTAATACAGATCTTCTTTGCTGATGATGATGATTTACTCCACGCCCACCACCACTACGACGTACTTTATCTGATTTATTATTATTATTATTATTAATATTATTATTATTAGCAGCAGTACCACCATTATTAATACTTTCATGACTCGTATTATTTGTACTGGTAGTCGTTGTTTTAAAGTTATCAGGAGTTTCTTTTATTAATGTAGAAGTGTTAGAAATATTATTATTACTATTAATATTATTATTAGTATTAGCACTGATATTACCCCCATTCTCTTGTTGCGCTAATTCTGATTCCATTTTTATTATTATTATTATTATTATTATATTTTTTTTTTTTGCAGAATTTAATAATCTTAAGAAAAGGGAGTTATGAAAGAAATCTTTATTTGAATATATGATTGATACAGAAAAAACAAAAAAAATATATATATTGATTTGCTTTGCTTTAATTCTATGATGTAATTTGTTTTATTATTATTATTATTATTAATATTACTATTTTTTTTTTTTTTCTTAAACTTGATTCTCAATAATTTACTTATTTATTAGTTTATACTTATTTTTATTTTTGTGTGTAATATGTGTATGGATATTGTTCAACCAGGGGAAAGATAAAATAAATAATAAAATATACACAAAAAAGAAAAAAAAAAAGAAAAGAGAGAAACAAAGAAATGAAGTAAAAAGTCAAAAAAAAAAAAAAAATATATATATATATATTTTTTTTTTCTTAAAAAGAACATATATATATAAACAATCTGTAACTTAGTAGTAAGGTTGATTGCTAGTAGCCGTCTTTTTTTTTTTTCTTTTTTTTTTAGTATGAATATAACTATAAAATATAAATATATATTTATTCATTTTATATATATATATTTTTTATATACATTCCCATTAGCATATATATATATATATATATTAGCCTATAAGTGATATAGATAACAATAGAATTTATCATTATTAATAATAATAACCAAAATAACAAAAGAAAAAAAAAAAAAAAAAAAAACAATAATAACAACAACTGTAATAATAAATGCATCAACCAATAAATAATCATAATTATATATATATATATATATATATATAATTAAATAATTATGTTTTACCTCGAACAGCTGGAGCATCATATAATCCTCCTACATCCCACTGTGGAACAAGTATATCTGAAATCATATAATGTAATGGGACTGGTGGAGACATTATACTTCCAATAGGATCTTCAATAGCTCGAGATATTAATACATCATCTAACTCTCTTGGGTCTGTAGGCTCTGCATTATATTTATAATTATTATTATTAATAATAATATTATTATTATTATTATTATTATTATTATTAACGGAAGAAGGTCGACGTCGCCAGGCAGCACGTAGGGCAAAAAAATAATCACGTCCAATAGGAATTTCTGTTACAGTTAAGAATTCTTCTTTTTCTTTTTCTTCTTTTAATTGTAATTCTTCTTTTAATTGTAATTGTAATTCTTTTTCTTCTTCAGTGAATTGTTTATCATTAACAGTAGAACTTCCTGATGTACTACTATCCGCTACTGCTCCTCCTTCTCCTCCCACCACATTATTATTATTATTATTATTATTATTATTACTATTATTAATATTATTTCGTGTTGGGGCTGCAGCTCCATTAATAGTGGTGTGTACTAATGCACTACTACGATTTTCAGGAAATGCCACCGCCGCACATGTAATAGGCACCATTGGTAATTCATTTTCTTTTTCTTTTAATAATATTTCTTTTTCTTTTAATAATATTAATTGTTGTTGACGTCTATTATAATTCCAATCTCGAGTTAAATTACTTTCAGTTATTGCAAGCCAAGAGAGACGTGTGAGGGCGGCCTCAGTTGCAGGAATTGGATTTGGAAATGTTAACATTATTTCCTCAGTTCCTCTTCTATTCTTATTATTATTATTATTAATATTATTATTAATATTAATATTTCTATTCTTATTACTATTATTATTATGATGATTATGATGTGGGTTTGTATTGGTGGAGCCCCGCTGCCCCATGAATGTTTGTAACCCTCGCAGTGTGTTTTATTTATGAATTAATTTATTTTATTTATTAGTCTTTTAGACTATTTTTATTTTTCTACTTTTTATTTTATTATTTATTTTTTTTTTCTTCGGGGGTTTTTAATTATTATATCCTTTTCTTTCTTATATATATATTTATATTTATATTTATATAGTGATAGGTTCTATGCTATTGTTACTTCTACAAATACAAAAAAAAAAATAATAATAATAATAAAGGAATATGAGGTAAATAATTAGAAATCACTATATATCGGAAAGTTGAAAAGAATAATTATCATTAAAAAAAAAAAAAAAAGAATACAAATAAATAAATAAATAAATATATATATATATATAATGTCTCATTATAACTAAGGTTTAAAAAATTAAATAAATTACAATCATTAACCAGTCAATAAATCAAATAAAATGAATAATAATAAAATTATAAAATAATAATAATATATATATATATATAACTACAACATATTCACTCAAAAAAAAAAAAAAAAAAAAAAAAAAATCAAAAAAAAAAACAATCATATAATACACTTCTACACCTCTTATAAAAATAAATAAAAAATATATATAAATATAATAATATATTTAATATATTAATTAACGGAGAAGAAATAAACAGGTAAACGCCTAATATTCTGTTGACACATTAACTCATGCAACATTATACGTCGAAGTAAAGTAATTTCACTTTGATGAAATGTTAAAGCAATTCCATTAACAATACACCAAGCAGCTTGACATACAAATACACCACAATCATAAACATTATTTTGTTGTGGGGCAAATGTAAATCCATCATAATTATTAATATTAATATAATTATTATTATTATTTGAACGAAGTGGTTGTGCTACTACAAATTTCCAATTATTATTATTATTATTATTACAAAGAATTCGCTGAGATTCAGCAAAAGCATGTGCTAGTTGTTGAAGAATCAACTCCCCACGATGTATAGCAATATCACTGTGAATATAACTATCATAATAAAACCAAATTTGTAATTCCCAATTCAATACAGCTAAAGCCCAATGAGTTTGTGAAATATTAATTGGAATTAATATAATTCGTGTATTTCCAGGTAATAATATATGTCGACGTCGCTTTAACCAACGTAAAATACCACTATTGGATTGTAGAGAAGGAAATTGAAATATATTTTTGTTTTTTTCTTCTTTTGTTTGTTTTTGAAATTTATTACAATTTTTAATTGAAAGTTCTTGTTCTACTTTTGCATAAAAGTGGGTTCCAAGAGAAACCGCTAATTCTTTTATATTATTATTATTATTATTATTATTATTATTATTATTATATTCCTCACATATCATACTTAAATAGGCATTAATGACTTGATCATTTAACCACTGTCCTGGGCCTAATGTAGAAAGTTGTTGATAAGTCATTGTTAATCCATTTTTAAATTGAATTGCAATTTCTTGTGGAGATGAATTAATACAATTATTATTTCTATTATTATTATTATTATTATTATTTCCACCTCGTCTAAGTGTTTTATGATAAACTTCTTCATCTTCTTCATCTATTGCTAATAATGTAGGAATCGCCGCTTTCTTTTCATAAATATGTTTTTGAATTCCTTTTGATAAAGGCATTTTCGAAGAAATTGTTCTTTTAACATTTATAATTTCTTTTATTATAATATCTATTATATATCTTTCTAATGCTCGTGTGGCAGCTCCATTGATATAGGAAATATAATTATAAACTTCTTTTTCTATTATTTCTAAACAAACACTATTCATAATATCTTCATATATGAGACGTAATTTATAATCTTGTGATGTATGGGCAGAAATAAGAAGACTATTTTGTGGATCTGCAATTATACTAAATTCTTCATTTTCTTTTTCATTATTATTATTATATTCAGAAAACCTCATATTAGATGAAATAGAATTATCAATACTTTTATAATGTAATAATGCCCCTATTTCATGAATACGCATTGCTAACACATGTGCCTCACGTTCTCGAACTGTAGTTATTCTATTAATATTAATATTATTAATACTATTATTATTAGATAATGATAATAAATTTGTTGTTTTATTCATAGAATTCATAGGAATATGAGGGAAATTAGTTCGAAACAAAATATCCTCATCTCTACTTCGCTTAGGTGTAGGTGATATACAAGGCGTTATAACAGGAGTAAATAATACACGTCCTTTAAAAGATAATTCTCTTTCTTCTCTTTCTTTTTCTATTTCTTCTTTTTCTATTTCTTCTTTTTCAGTATTATTATTATTATTATTATTATTATTATTATTATTATTTCGTGTTATTATTTCTAGTGGTAACTCCCACTGTGAAAGAGTTGCCGACATCACACGCCGACGCATATCATCTTCTGAAACAAGTTGAATTATTTGTTTTTTTTCTTTATTATTTTCATTTATATTTATATTTTCTTCATTTTCATTTTCTTCTGAATGTAGTGAAGAGGAATGATGCGAAATACTTTTATTATTATTATTATTATTATTTAATACATGAGAAGGTACTGGAGAAACATCTGAGGTAGACCATGCTGAAATAGTAGAATTATTATTATTAATTATATTGTTATTATTATTAAAAGGAGAAATACGGCCTTGACTTTCTGTTAAATATATTTGTGTTGTATTTACACTACTCACAGAGCCGCAGAGGCGAAATAATTCACTAAAGCGATGAGCCATTACTTGTGGTCCCCATAATTCACTTGAATTATTATTATTATTAATATTATTATTAATATTTCTATTTTCATATATTCTATTATTATTATTATTATTATTATTATGAGGAGAATTATTATGCTCAACTTTAGAGCGAGAAAATTTCTCCCCCATGTTTTCTCTCTTTATACAAGTTCTGTTAGAATTATTTAATTCTTGTTGTTCTTGCTGTGATATTAATAGTGAATTATTATTATTATTATTATTATTATTAATATTATTATTATTATTTGTACCACGTAATGTGCGCCATGCCCAATCTACTGTGTTAAAAAGTGTACTGGTCATTAATAAAGTTCTCTTTTGTATTTTATATATTATATTTATTTAATTATATTTATTATTATTATTTTCTTCTTTTTTACTCTCTCTTTCTTTCTATCTTGATGTTGTTGTTGTTGTTGTTCTTTCTTTTTATTCCTCAATAGTATAAATGAGGGAGATAGAACTAAATAATAATATTAAAAAGAAAAATAATAGGGGGAGAAAGGAAAAAAAAAAAAAGCAAAGAACGAAAAAATATAATAATAATAATAATAAAAACAATCCCAGATAATATATATATATATATAAATTTATGTTTGTTTTGTATATTTGATTGCTAGTTTGAAATTTAGTTTTGCTTTTGTATTTTAGAAGGGAGGCTTGAGACCAAATAGGTGGTAAAACAAAAAAACTACCACAATAACAATAATAATAATAACAAAAAAGAAATAAAATAAAATAAAATAAAACAACAACAACAAAAAAAAAAATATATATATATAGTAGACTTTGTCTGATGTGATGATGAAGCGTCATCTTTTTATTTATTTATTTTTTTTTTTTTCGTCCACTTATTTGTTTATTTCTCTAGTAAAGGTTTAGTTTCCTCTTTTTTTAAATCATTTGTAAATATTTGTTACTATTATTATTATTATTATTATTATTATTATTATTCTACATTTCATTAATAGTATTCATGTTAGTAACTTTATTAATTTAAAATTACTTGGATTTTTTTTATTTTTTTATTTCATATTCTTTTTTTCTTTTTTTTTTTCCTCAGTCAATTTCATTTATTTTTTTCTTATTTACTCTTTTTCCTTATTTTTCTTTCTCAGTATTTTTTTCTTTTCTTTTTATTATTTCTTTTTTTTAAAAATAAAAAGAAAAAAAAATAAAGATAAAAAGGTTACCCTAGGTGAAAAGATGATGAAGTTCAATAACAAAAAAAAAAAAAAAAAAAACAACTCAGCCAGGTAAAAAAATGTTAACCCTTCTACTTTTCCTATTTGCATTCCTATTTTTTTTTTTTAATAATAAAAATAAATAATAATAATAATAATGTCATTCCTGCTATCAACAAAATATGTACTCACACATCCATAAATTTTAAAAGAAAAAAAAACGCAAATATTTTTTATTTGTTAGATAGGAATAATAAAGATAATAAATAAATAAATATATATATATATTTTCTCCCCCATTTATTTCCTCTCCTCCCCATAAACAAACACATATGTACTCTCTCTTCAGATTGCATGATATATAAAAGCAATAAAGATTGATTAAGGTGTAAAAAAAGGGGGGAGAAAACAACAACAACAACAACAAAAAAAAAAAAAAAAAAAAAATATTTACGGACATGTAAATCATTTATAAAAATGCACATATAATATTTACACTACTCAATCGATCGATCTCTTTCTTTCTTTCTCTCTCTCTCTGATATATATATATATATATATATATACATTTATTTAATTATTTCCCTCTAATATCCGTATATAAATATATTTTAATAATAATAATAATAGTAATAGTAATAAAAAATAAAATAAGCCCAACTACAGAAAACACAAACAAACAAATAACAAATAATAAAATCCAAAAATACAAACATGGTACTCCTACTTCCCCCCCTTCCTTCTCACCTCATACATCCTCCCTAAACATATACTAATAATATTAATATTAATATTAATATATATATATATATAATGAATGAATAAATATGAAGTATAGTACATCACCCCATCCCAGCCCCGGTTCATCGTAGCTCCCGCTCCCCTGCTTTGTATAATCCCGCAGTGGATGGGAGGCGTGGGAGGCCTGAGGCCTGTGCGGCTGCCTCGTAGTTTGTGTGGTGCCACGGCGCCTCCATCCCACCCCGCCGCGTCGCCACCGTCACCCAATGCCCTAATAAAAAATATTTCGACTGCAGCAACTCCACCGCCGTGGGCCGCTTCGCCGGGTCATACTGCAAGCACCACCGCAGCATCGCCTTACACTCCTCTGATAACTGCGGGGGGAGGGGGATGGCATTATTGTGCTGGCGCAAATACTTTTTTATATTTAATAACCACTGGGCGTCGTAGGCGTCTTTTTCTTGTCGAGTTCGAGGCGGGGGGACATTTTTAGGTGATAATTCACTAAAAATACCACCATTTGGGGTTGTAAGTTCAATAAAAGTCATCGCAAATGCATAAATATCACTCGCTGGAGTTAGTGAATTCGGAGAGGCGCGTTGCATATTTTCAGGCGCGATATGTGTAACTCTCCCAAACTTGTGAGCGTTGCTGTTTCCCATCGAATTACTCGTGCCCCCACCATCGCCTACTAATATTGCACGTATTTTACCATAATGTCCTAATTTAATTAAAGGTTTACGCTTTTGTCGTTTACCTGTTAATCTACCAAGTGTATTATTATTATTATTAGGATAAGGACTATTGATTTCGCCATGATCAAAATTACTACTACCAAATTGAGGAGATTCAAAACTATATTGTTTGGATCTATCCCCATTTTGTTCTGCTATAGAAGTTTTATTATTATTATTATTATTATTATTATTATAACTTAAAGGCGAACTGCTACTTAGAGCTGAAGGTAATGAGGCAAGTGCTGGAGGTAACGCTGGCATTCGTGGCGCTCTTGCAAATGAACCACTTCGCACAATTGTTAACCCATCCAAGTGAGGACTTTTAAAAACATTTACAGATTCTTCATTTGATAACGGGGATAGCAAAGGCAAACTTTCATTATCGGTATAGGCATTTTCATGTAAATATAATCGTACTTCATCATCTAACCACGGGAAACGTCCATCATCGGGTTCATTATCCTCTATATTATTATTATTATTATTATTATTCATTGGTGATTTAGGTTGCTCTGCTGAGCTATTACGTCGAGTTTGTCCAGGTATTGTTGGATCATTTACAGCTGGAGCTACATTTGATACTTGTCCCTCCCCATCACCTTCATGTTCTTCTCCTTGTGTTATATTTTGTTTTGTAATTTCCTCTGCAGGATTCCAACCAAGATGTGAGACCACGCTATCATTTAATAAATGTCCAATATGCTCCGAGTCATATTGTGGTTGCATACTGGCAGGATCCATTAATGCTAAAATACGACGAATCCACTGAGATGGAACTTTAGCAAAACGCCCAGCAGGAATATCAGCAATATATGCTGGGAAACATGTTGCATATATATTTATAATATCATTGACAAGATATACATTTTTAGCACATAAGTCGGTGTGTACAACATTATTTTCATGAAGAAAAGCTAACGCGACGAGAACTTCACGAAGATAGGCTCGAACGGTGAGTTCATGCATATATGTTTTACCAAATTTTTTAGGAGTTTCATTAATTAATAAATTACGTAATGTTCCATATTTAGCATATTCCATATATATTCGAACTTTATTAGGGGTTCGTGGGGGTTGTACGCCTGAAGCACGACTACTAAGTTTTCGAAGAATACCTCGAGCTCCAGTACTTCCAATACTTTTATTAGTTCCTTCAGAGGAAGTTATAGGAGCTATACCTCCTGAATTATTATTATTATTATTATTATGAGATTCATCTACCAAAACATCTAAACCTGCAGCACCACCAGAAAGAGTATTTGTATAAGTAGTTGTAAATGTTGTATTATTATTATTATTATTATTAGGATTATCATAAACACTTTCCATTTGAAGTACTTTTAAGAGTCTTGCACTAAATGCAAGACGTGTGAGGCGTCGTACCTCATCTTGAAGTCGATTATATATAAATGGTGCACTATCCCCTATAAGTGGATACTCCTTACAAGCTATTAAATATTTTGGTTCTACAATTTCCTCTACATTTGCTTCACCTTTTAAAGATGTTAAATTTGAATTTGATCTTTTATGTTTTGTATGGGATTCTACACCTTCTTTTGCAAGTGCATCAGCTGTTGTGGTGTGAACTGTTAAATCTGCTAAACTTACTTCACTATATAAACCTCGTCCAATAAGACGTCGAATTGGGGCAACCCGATATAAAGTTACAATATTATTATTATTATTATTATTATTATTATTATGTTTCCAGCCCGCAATATTATCATCTGAAGTTAATGTCTTCTTCTTTCTCCCTTTACTAGCTCCTAACATTATATTATTATAATTATAATTACTATGATTATTATGTTCCTCTTGTATTGGGGCTGGGGCATGAAATAATTTTTTCCCCTCTTCTATTTGAGTTTCATATCGGCGACATAGTGAAGATGAAGGAGAAAATGGAGCAATATCTCCAGCTTCAATTAAAGCTCGTTTTCTTTGATAATATTCAGAGTCCCGCCGCCCTCGCCCTCGTACTGGTGATTTTGCATTACTTAATTTAATATTATTTTTATTATTTTTATTAGACTGCTGGGGGGCTCTTGTCCCTGTCTTAGACTGTGTACACCCCATATACTGTAATTTATATATATATATATATATATATATATTTGTTTACTTTGTTTGTTTGTTTCTTTGATTAATTTGGTGCTTTTTTTTTTTTTTTTTTTTTTATGGATATGGTTCTGGTTGTTGTTGTTGTTGTTTATCTTTTTTGCTATTTGTTTATTTTTTTTTATTTATTTCTTTATATATATATATATATATTAGACTTTGTGTGTGTTTGTAAAAGACCAGTAAATGCAAATAGATTCTTAAATAAATAAAAATGGATCAATATAAATTCTTCTTATTTTTCCTAATTTATATATATATATATATTTACTTTTACACACCTTCAAAAAAAAAAAAAAAAAAAAACCAAAAAGAAAGAAAAAAGGGGGAAATTCTTTAAAATTTATGAGAAAGAAACAAAAAAAAAAAAAATAATAATAATAATTCTGGTCTTATTATCCATATATATATATATATATATTCTCTTTTTATAATCATCTTTATACAATCAATAGTAAAACAATAAATAATTTAATAGCCATTTAGAATAATCCCCCCCAAACCAACTCTCTTCTTTTATTTATTTAGTTTAATTGAAATAATCTAAAAACCAAAACAAAACAAAAAAAATAATTAATTAGTCATAGCTCCCCCCCCAAAAAAAAGAAAAATATATTTTTCAAAATAAATAAATAAAAAAAAACTCTGTTATAACAATAAAAAAAAAAAAAAAAAATTCATCTATTCTTCTCTTTCTCTTTCTCTTTGTTGTTGTTGTAATATCTGTACTACAAGTGATAGTGGACACTCACCTACATTAAAGGCAGCATCTTCAGAGTATATATCACTTTCTAAATATTTATTACTTTTATTTATTATTTCTTCTTCTTCTCTTTTTTTTATTTCCTTCCCTACTTCTAATTTAGATATATCTGAATTTATATTATTATTATTATTATTATTATTTTCTTTTATTAATTGATTTAGTATTGCTGCATTATTCGCACATTGACTATGCCATCGTGCTTCATTTCCTTCTTGTTGTTGTCTGCGTGTTATAATTATATCTTTTGTGCGTCGAGAGGATTCTTGTAAAGCATAAATAACAAATTGTGTCCAGTACTGATACCAATACAATTTTTCTTTTGATTTGTGTGAATTATAAATTCCATTTTCTTTATGTAATTCCATACTAAGTCGTTTAAGGAGTGGGGATGATTGAAGTTTGTGAAGAAATTCAGAGGAATATATATTATTATTATTATTATTATTATTATTATTAGTGAAATAAGAAGATAATAAAGAATAAAAAGAAGTACCAAGAGATTTCTGTCTATCAGCTGAATTATTATTTATATAATTTAATACTTCTATTAGTTGATCCTCTGTTAATATACAAGAATTATTTGTAGATTTATCATTATTATTATTATTATTAGGGAAAACATTAGAAGTTATTTCATCATTATTAATATTTATTTTATTAATTTTATATTGTTCTATATATTCTCCAATAACTCCAATAGAAAGTCGTATAACTATACCAAGTTCTCTTTTTCGTCTCACCCAAAGTTCCTTTTCTTTTTTTTCTTCATTTTCTACTAATAATTCTTTATTATTATTATTAATATTATTATTATTAGAATAAATATCACAAGCATTTCTTATTATTGCAGGAGCTGAGGCCCATACTTGTCTTGTAGGCTGAAGTTTAACAGCTGCTTTATTTAATCGAATTTCAAAACTTTTTAATTTTTGTATAGCAGGAATATAGAAATCTTTTAAAACAACTTTATGAAACCAATTATTTAATATTTTCTCCTCCCATACTTTTGCAATTTCTGCTTTTTGTTGTAAAAGAATAGCAATTTGTTGATATTGTGAAGTTTGAAGTAAACTTTGTTGGGATTTTATTTCATAAAGTGAAACTGATTCCTCTCCTATTACTTCAGATATTGGTATAGTATTATTATTATTATTATTACTACAAATAGTATTATTGTTATTATTTATATTATTATTAATATTATTAATATTATTATATGAAGAATCTGAATGAGAGAGAAGAGAAGAAATACGTTCTTGTTGTGTTATAATTGCACGCCGTAGTTGACGTGAGTTGTTATGAAACTCCGCCGCCGTTTCTTCTAATTTTCTTAAAGCTTCATTAATATTATTTAAATTATTATTATTTAAGTTATTATTATTATTATTATTATCATCATTATTATTAGAATACATTTCACTTTTCTATTATTATTATTATTATTAGTAAATATCTATATGTCTATCTATATTTATTTATTTATATTTAATTTAAAAGTATGGAGACATCAAGAGAGAAATAATACAAAAAAAAAAAAAATAATAATTTGGTTATTATTATATTTTACTTCATTTAAATTGAAGCGGGATACAATGCAAAAAAAAAAAAAAAATAGAGTTAATTAAAAAAAAAAAAAAAAAAAAACAAGAATTAAATAAATAATCAAAACATTAATAAATTCAAATATATATATATATAAAGAAAGCAAACAAAACCAGACCTATAAATCAAAACAAAACAAACAAAAGGGCAACATTGAGTGGAAGTTACAGTATTAAACACACACTATTAGTGGAACTACAGCTAATATTAGCAGTAAAAAAACACCAAATATAATAATAATAGTAATAATAATAATAATAAAGAGTGGGTGGAGAAGTCTTTTTCCTTTTTTTGTTTTTGTTATTATTATCATTATTATTATTTCTTCTTTACGCAGTTTTTTTTTTTTTTTTTTTCCTAAATAATTTAAATATCTGGTGTTTATCACCAATTCAGGTCAATAACCTATATATATATATATATATATATATAAAGAACTACAATTGATTTTAACCTTTTTTTTTTTTTTAATATTATTTGATTTATTCTTTGTAAGGAGCAATCTGAATAAATAGTTGAATATTTACAACAAATAGATTAATTAGCAGAGAAATATAAAATAATAATAATATCAAATCAATAATAATAATATATATATCTTTTCTAGTTATATTATTCTGGTAATTATTATTATTATTATTATTATTATTATTATTATCCCAAATTTATCATTAGTAAATAAAAATTATTTTAAAAGAAAAAAGACAAATACCCTTCTTTTTCCTCTCTCTTTATATTTATTCTTATATATTTCTACTACTACTAATATTATTATTATTATTAATATTTACACCTCGTGTTGGTGTTATTTCCTCTGCTGAACTACTTGTTAAATGACGAATTCTCTTATTATAATATTTATAATAAAACACTTGCCCCACCACTATTAAATCAAATCCAATTTGAATTCCACCACATAAAATAAAAGGAAATGGCTGGTGATCTAATATAAAATAAATAACTTTAATTACATCCCCTAATACCCATGTTAATACTAATATAATTGTTAAACCTTCAGTAGAATGTCTTCTATAATTTCGTAATATTTGTGGTGTGACTAATAAAGCTTCTATACTTAATGCTAAATATCCAACTAATTCAGGAGCTGCAGCCCAAGTATTTCTAATAATTGCATAATAAATTAAAATAATAAAAGTTATAATTAAAGTATAGGCAGCATCGCGTTGAATAAAATCAGCTGGAGAAAGTCGTAGGAAAGTTTGCTCAAATCGACATACACATTTGTCAAGTTGAGTTATAAAAGAATGTTTTATTGTTGAAATAATATCAAATTGTTCTTCTTCATTATTATTATTATTATTATTATTATTATTATTATTATTGGTTGTGCTGGCAGATGTAATTTCAATATTTGTTGGAGAAGATATTGTAGAAATATGTGCTGAAGAATAATTATTATTATTACTATTATTTGTTATGGTTGGACTTTGCATAGAATATGAATTTATATTTTCATCTGATATAATAATATTATTATTATTATTATTATCATTACGTTGTACAATATGTAAGACAACAATTAATAAAATGGTATGTACAATAACCGCCACAATAGCTTGAAATAAAAGAGCTATTGCAAATTGATGTCCAATAAAATATAAAATACGAATCGTATTACTTGATAATAATATAATAGAAACAAGTGGAGAATATCCATCAACATTCATTTGTGAATACATTTCATGTAATTGAAACATATATCCAATATGTGGGCCAAATACCATTCCAATAGAAAATAATAACATACCTGTAGATTCCCATGAAGATGTATTAATATTATTATTATTATTATTAGATTCAATTTCATTTGAATTTATATTTGTATTTTTTTCACTCACATATGAGGGAGTTTTACTTTGAATAATGGAAGATAAAATTGAAGGGGGCATTATTTTTATTTTTATTTTCTTTGTGTTTGCTTTTATTATTATTATTATTTTTTTTTTCTAATAAGTTATATTTGTCTGAAAAAAGAATTTAAGTCAGTAAGATTCACTCTTTATTTATATATATATATATATGTTTTGCAGTTTCAACTCCTTTTGAACTAACTCAAGTAAAATAAAAGAAAAAAAAAAAGGAAAAAAATATATATATATATATAAATAAATAATGCAATATTATAAAATTAACAATAATAACAACAACGACAAAAAAAAAAAAAAAAAAAGAAGTAATAGAAATAAATATCTATACTTATTATATTATTTATAAATTTTCTTTTTTTTTTGTTTTTAATATGTATGTCTGTATTAACGCCTTTATCGTTAAAATATGTTTTTTTTTTTTTTTTTTTTTTAATATTAATTAATTTATGTGATAATTATTTATTTATTTTCTTTTATTGTTCCTTTAGTATTATTATTATTATTATTATTTATTTTTGAATCTGCCATTTCTAAACATTCTAATACTTGTCGTCCTAGTGGAATAAGACGTTGTATTGTTTCCTCAGCTACAGTTACACCTGAATTATTATTATTATTATTATTATTATTTATTTCTGCTAATTTTAATGATTTTTTTTTCTCACTTTCTTCCTTTTTATTATTTATTATATTTTCATTTTCTACCTTTTCATTATTTGATGAAAAAGCTTCATTATATAATGTTTCTAATATTTCTTGTATTCTTTTTACAGTAAAATGTATTTGTAATTCTAATATAGCTTGTACTCCCTCATTTGTATGTAATATACCCCACAAAACAGAATATATTTGTCCTATTAAAGCACATTGTTGCATAAATATTAATTGATCTTTTTGTAATTCTTTTATAGATTTATTATTATTTATAGAATTAAAAAGAGTAATTGATTCTTTTTGATATTTTACATTTAATATAGAAAGAATCTCTGAAGCATCTTGTAATAACGCATGCATTGTAGCTAAAGTATTTAAAGAAGAAACTGTAATATCATGTGAAGCCAAATTTATAAGTACAAGAATACATTTTACAATAATATCAAATACTCCTGATTCATATTCTTGAATTATTGTCTTATTATTATTATTATTATTATTATTAGAGAATAATATTGTTTCTTTATGCTTTGTATGTAAACGAACAATAGTAGAAACAGCAATACTACTTACAATTCCTGTTGATAATAAGTCTAAAATAGCAAGTGCTGACTCTGTAGGAATAATAGGTGAAATATCATTATTATTATTATTATTATTATTATTATTATTATTATTATTATTATTTTCTTCTAATTCATTTAATTTCCGTGAACTTATATCTTTTCGTGTAGCCGAGAGTTCAACAAAACATTCCATAGCAAATAATAATATATCTTCCTGTAATTTTACTTCTTCTATTGCCCCAACACTTGCAAGTCCTTCTAATTCTACACATAATAATAATACAGCTTCCATTATAACGAACATTCCACCTTTATTATTATTAGTAGTATTATTATTATTTACAGAAGAATATAAAGTATCATATATCATTAATAAATTTTTATTACAACTTATAATACTTTTTAAAGCCATCCATGCTTTATGTATTGGTGGAAGTAATCCTATAATAGCGGCCTGTTGTTCTAATGAAGTTGTGGGGAAATGAATAATACAATTATTACTTTTATTATTATTATTAATATTATTATTATTATAACTTGAATTCCCACGAATATCATTTAATGCAGATTGTGATAACCAAACAAGGGCCATCGTAATTGCTTCACATGTATTATATGAAATTTCCTCATATCTGTAATGAATTCCTTTTGAATTATCATTTGCTTCGGATGTTAATAATCTAGTGAGAGCTCCCAGCGAGGCATCTAATGCTAACCTCTGCTCACACATTATATTATTATTATTATTATTATTATTATTATCATTATTAATATTATTATTATTATGCATTGTTGATTCTTGTATAATAGAAATAATAGTATCGGCAAGAATAGATTCTCCTCTTACTTTCACAGCTCGTAGTACTCCATTATGTGAAAGACAAAGTAAATTTAAAATAGAAATTGCCGCCCACACACGTCCTTTAAGAGAAAGTTGATGAAACATTGCAAGAGTTCCTAAAGTTAACTCCACTGCCCCTTGTTCTACTAATATATCAGCAATATTATTATTATTATTATCAGTATTATTATTATTATCAGTATTATTATTATTATCAGTATTATTATTATTTTCTTGTGTAACATATGTGGAAGGTGTTAATTGACACATGTTTGCAATACACCGACAACACCGTTCACGAATAATGGGATCATTTACATGTGAAGACATAATTTGTAATAATAAATGAGAAGAAGATGATGAATTTTCAATATTATTATTATTATTATTATTTGTTTTGTATGAAGCGATAAATTGAGAATCCGCATCGCTAACATCTAATCGTAAAAGTTGGGCCAAGGCAGCATGCGTTATAGAATTATTATTAATATTAATACTATTATTATTATTAATATGATGTTGTTTATTATAATTATGATATTTTGCAAGTACTTCAAGTGTTTGAGAGAGTGTGGCTGTTGGGGTTTCTAAAGGTTTTCCTGTATTTATATCTAAAAACATTTTCTGACTTTCTGCTAATGATAATAAACATAAGAGAGATCGACGCAGCATCGCTAAAGGTAAAAATAAAATAAATAAACAACTATATAATAATATTGTAATTTTCTATTTTCTTTGTTTTTGGTTATTATTATATTGCGGTAAAAAAAAAAAAAAAAATAATAATAATAATAAAAAAGGGGGGAAAATAAAAAAAACTAAATTACAAAGACTTATCTCATTACTTTACAGGAATAATTAATTAAAACAAAAATAAAATAAATATATCCTTTTTTTTTTTTTTTTTTGAAATAGCACACACAGAGGCATATATAAATCATAACTTATCCAATTTTTTTCTTTCCTTTCTTTCGTGTTATCATATTATATTTACTGCTTAATCGTTGCTTCCTTTTTCCCCTTTTCTCTCATATCTTATAATACAAAAAAAAGTAAAAAAAAAAAAACAAAAGAAAACAAAACAAACTCTTTTCTTTTCTTACTTATTATTATTACTATTATTATTATTATTATTATTATTATAATTTTACTTTTTCCCAGCATTATGCTTTGCCCCCGTTGCCTTTCCAAATTTCCCACTGTTATTATAACCCCCAGGCCGAAACATTCTCTTCATTACTTTATTACCTTTTTTAGAGGCAACATTTTTGTAAGATAACTTTTTAGCAGGCTTGCGTGTACTTAATATTTTCATTTTACGTAATTGATTATAAGTTTTACTTTTACGTTGTTTGGGAATGAAAGATTTACCGGTGGCTTTAGCGGTGCGGCGGAGTTGGTTATTACTACGTCCCATTTATATATATATATATATATATATAATGCTAATTATGTTTAAAATAGAGGAATAATAATAATAATACTAATAAAAACAACCAACTATATATGTACAAAGAAGAAGAAAAAAAAAAGAAAAGAGAAAAGAAAATGAGAAAAATTGAATAAGAGAGAGAAAAAACAAATAAATAAAATTAATGAATAAAAATCCTCTTTTTTTCTTTTCTTTCTCTTTGTACACTAAAACACAAGTAAACTATATTGTGTTTAAACAAAATAAAAAGAAAGTAATCAAATGGGAAAAGGATAGTGATAAATAATAATAATAATAATAAAAATGGATTAAGAGAAGTAAAATGATAATTTCACAAAAAAATAAAGAAAAAAAAAAAAACATACGAGGCAACAAAAAGAACAAAAAAAAAAAAAAAATATAGCATCAGCATAATACTCTAGACATAATAAACAAAAATAATATATATATAAATATATCCTTTTCCCCCTACTCCATATTATTTATTTATTTATGTTAATTATTATTATTATTTATTTCAGTTAATATAAAAGGTTCGTCTGGGAGGTCATCAATAGGAAATCCACGAGGCAATCTCACACATCTTGCCCATCTTTCCTCATGTAGTGTTAAACCAATTTTATTATTACTAATATTATTATTATTATGAATCGGCACTATAGCACTTCCTTCTTTTTCTTTTCTTTCTCTCATTTTAATTAATTCCTTTTCATATTTTCCCTTTGCTGCCTCTATACCCTCAGTCTCATTCACATTACTATTATAATAATTATTATTATTATAAATACTATTATACTGATAATTATAATTATTACTCTCTTCTTCTTCTTCTTCTTCTTCATTATCATCTTCATTTTTTTCAATATATTTCCCCCGACGTCGTATACTTTCTCTCTCACTTTCTATATATTCATACCCACTCTCATCTAATCCTAATACATTTACAAAATATTTCCCACACGCCTCCATATAATAAAATGTATTTTGAAGAATAGGATAACACTTATGGGTGAGACGGCGGAGTGGGGTGGTGGGGACCCAATCAAGATTTGCATCATAATAATAATAAGAATTACTATTAATATTATTATTATTATTATTATTATTATTATTATTACTACTATTAGTATTTTTGTTATTATCTGTGGTGAGTGGAGAATCACTATTGATGGGAGGTGGTGTGGAGTCTTGTGATAACATAATCCCCTTAGTAATTTTTATTTTATTTTATATATTCTCTTATTATTATTATTATTTATATCTATTTTTTTTTTTTTTGTTTTTGTTTTTGCTTTAATATCAAATAGAGCATAAGAAAAAAAAAATACAGATAAAATAATATATACTTGTTTACTACCAAAATATAATATAAAAAAATATGTTTTTTTTTTTTTTTTCCAATTTTAATTCATTTTTTGTACACAAACATCAAAGCATGAGAATAATAAAATTTTAATAAATAAATAACAATAACAACTACGGTGGAGTAGCAACAGCTACTAAACTCCCACAAAGAATTATATATTAATGTATTCTCCATATTATTATTTTTTACTTTTAATGCGTTTCCATGTGATTTTATACGTTTTTAAATAATAAGAAGATAATATATATATATAAAGGAAATAGAGAGAGAGAGAGAGAGAGAGAGAACAAAAAACACTCTAAATTTCACCAGAATTTCGCTACAACCACCTTTTCTCATCTCTTATTTTAGAAACAACTACAACTTAATAATAATAAACAATAATTAAAAATAATAAATAATAATTATTATTATTATTTATTAAATTAAGAATCTGAATCTAAATCAGAAGAATGCGATGTAGACTCACTCTCTGATTCCTCTGAAGATCGTACAATAAACCCTGAAAGACTCGTATCCTCCTCATCACTACTATCATCATCATCATTATTATTATTATTATATTTAGCTCTCTCCTCAGTAGAGGTGGAGGAGCGAAGGCTATCACAACTCACAGAAAGTCCTAACTCATTACAACAAATATCACAAAATTGAATTTCAGATTCTAATTTAGGCCCACCACACGCTTCATGTCTTAATTGTTTACAATGTTGACATTGAAATAACTCTCCACCTCGCTCCTCACATCCAACACAAATTAACTCAATGATATTATTATTATTATTATTATTATTATTATTATTATTTGCTGGGGATGTTGCTTTAGATGATATTAGTTTATGTTTCATATGAGAATTAGATGATAATGATGAAGTGTTTGTCCTTCTACTTCTTGTTGAAGAAGAAGAAGAAGAAGAAGAAGAAATAGCATGTTCTTTTTTATTTTTATAAATATTATGTAGCTGTTCTAATGATCGTGAACGTTTACGTAATTGATTAGAAGAAATTGTACTTTTAGCTTCTCTATTACTTCTTCTTTTTTCTTGTGAAGATGTTGGACTAATACTGTTTTGTTTATCAATTCTTATTCCAGAATAAACGGTATTATTATTATTATTAATATTATTATTTGGTTCCTCTTCAGTCATTTTAATTAATGTTTCCCCAGCTTGACGTACCTGATCTTGTAGAGCTACATACTTCTGATAACATCTATCCGCCCATCGCTGCTCTTTACTTAATAATCGTAATAATTTATGCTCTGTGAATGTTAGTGGAGTAAATAATAAATTTCTTTCTTCTTGATTTTGTTCATCATCATCATTATCATCATCCATATTATTATTATTATTATTATTATTATTAATATTATTAATAGATTTAACCCTTGGCTCCTGTAAAATAAGAGAAAAGAAAGCATCCATTGCAGGTGGAATCAACTCCCGCCATCGTTCCATTTTTTCCCCTTCTTTTTCTTTTAATTCTTTTTGTTTTTGTTTTTGATTTATTTTTTTTAATTGTTTTATAACTTGTGTGAGAAAGAGTGGTGGAAAGGCACGATGCAAGAGAGGTAGCACCCCACGCACCCACTCCACCGCCTCCTCTGTATTAAAATGAACTTCACTTGATAAAATTCCAACTTCTTTTATTTCTTTTGTTTTATTATTATTATTATTATTATTAATTTCTTTTGCATATTCTCTACTTTCGGCGTAGAGAGGGTAGACGGTGGCAAGGGCCCGCCACTGGCGAGATGTTAACTCTTGCGGCATATGAAACAATTAATTAATAAATATTTATTAATTATTATAATTATTATTAATTACAAATGATATTAAACGGCAAATAGTATTAGTGTAGAAATGATTGTAATATTCTCTTTTATTTTTTTGTTGTCTCGCAGCTAATCAATTATCAAAAAAAAAAAAAAAAAAATCAAGGGTAAAATGAGAAAGTAAATATATATATATATATATTTTTTTTTTTCTTTTTAGAATAGTGAAAATCAAAATAAATATTGAAAAAGAAAAAACAAAAAATTATTTGATCAAAAATTAATTTTTTTCAAATTTTATAAAATGTTTTTTTATGTACGAAAAAAATATTTGAATGGAGAGGAAATGACAAAAAAAAAAAAAAAAAAAAGAGTACTTTCAGCAACTTAAATATAGCTAGAGAGAGTTTAATTTATCTTTTTTTTTTTCATATTCCTTTCTCTACACACCCAATATTTTCTTTGAATATAAATAATAAAAAAAACGTGTTGAATCGTACTAATATTTATATTTTGCTCACTATCTAATATATTTCTCAATCAAAAATTCTTCCCCCCCTCCCCTCCTCTCCTTCTCCTTCTTTACTTGAATCGGTAATTTTTCTTTACTAAAAAAATAAAATAAATAAATATGGTATATAAAAAAAATAATTAAAAAGAATTTTCCTTTCTTGTCCATAATATTATCAACCCTAACTAATTAATTCATTCAATCCATATAATATTTCCCTTCACAAAGATAAATTTCTCATGTTTGTTTGTTTGTTTGTGTGTGTGTGTGTACTTATATATATATATATTCCTCATTACTTACGTCGCCACACCGTACAGTGGGAGAAGCCCAGCTGATACCGCCGCACATGATCGCGAATTAAAAACGCCTCCTCCGTCTCACTTAATAATTCAAAATGTTTTTCTAAAATGAACTTCACCGCCACCTCTGAGCGGGGCCCACCAGGCCTGCCCCCAACCCAACACTCTTTAGGAGTTGCCCCCTCCCACCAGGAGTATGGGGAGGCCAAGACAAGAATACCCCCAGGGTGTAGTAATAAGTGAAATGTATTTAATAATTTATGAGGCTCAGGGACGCGACAAAGGAGATTGGCAGCGAGCACGGCATCAAATACTTCACCTTTGGGAACTTGATACCAGGCAACATCCTCATAGCGGCCAGAGAGAGGGGTTTTAACATTATTATTATTATTATTTTCTTGAAGTAAATGCATAGCATCACCGCAAAAGAATTGACAACGTTTAGGAAATGTACCCAATGGCACACGTGTGCTACGCTCGACTGTAATATCGCCTTGATCTGGGGCAGTGTAAGTAATATGTGGGGCACGCATGCTGTTTTCTTCTTTTATAAGTTCCTGGGCGAGGTGAATAAATATTTCAGAGTAATCAATTCCAATAACATGACTAAAGTATTTACTCATTTCCAATACAGAAGCTCCAGTGGCACAGCCAATATCAAGTGCTCGTGTATTTTTACGTCCTGTTTGTGGAGGAAATTCTTTAAATTTTTGGGCCACACGAATTGGAAAATCATAACTTTCACTTATAATACGAAGTTTCTGTGCAAAACTTACACGTGTTGGGGTGTAATGAAACTCCATATATTGTCGTGCACTACTTTCACTTTCATATATTTCTGTACTAGACTTTGGAACTTCTGCATTTCCATTAGAGACTGCTTTATCAACTTCCTTTTGATCTTCAGTTGGTAAAACCAAATACTTTGCATTATTAGAAAAAGGAGAGTTATTATTTAAAACAGTATAACCAGAAACATCTTTCTTTTGACGACGAGTTAATAATATAATAGTAGCAGTGATAGCAGAAGAAGCAAGAGTCGACAAACCTACTGCCAAGACAAGTCGTCGTTGCTCTGGCGTTGGGGATTTCACAACTACCAGTAAATCTTGCATTTATCTTTTTACCTGATTATTTCTTATAAAAAAAAAAAACCTAAAAAAAGAGACATAAATGATAAGAGACAACAACAAAAAAAAAAAATAGTGACGAAGACTTATAATTAGTTTTACATAACATCATCAGAAAAAACCAGCCCATATTTTTTCACACACACACACAGACACACACTCCCTCTTTCCTTCTCTCATGCCCCTACCAAGAAAAAAAATAAATAATAATAATAATAATAATTATAAAATATAAACACCACAAAGGCCGAATCGAACGGCTGCGAGTTCAACTCGCCTACGGGTTTGAAGCCCGCACCCAGCACCAGCTGAGCTCATCGTGGC
>JASANY010000828.1:47324-65308 GCA_030849755.1 Trypanosoma avium
TTATTCTTATAAATATTGTGTCCTATGCCTGTAATGCCCATGAAATTTCATCTCCAGTTAACACTTTACTTTTATCTCTCATATAATTAGTTTTACATAACATCATCAGAAAAAACCAGCCCATATTTTTACACACACACACACTCCCTCTTTCCTTCTCTCATGCCCCTACCAAGAAAAAAAATAAATAATAATAATAATAATAATTATAAAATATAAACACCACAAAGGCCGAATCGAACGGCTGCGAGTTCAACTCGCCTACGGGTTTGAAGCCCGCACCCAGCACCAGCTGAGCTCATCGTGGCACCCACCCTTATTCCATTATGGACACACATTTTTTTATTCTTAGGAAAAAAAAATCATAGAATTCTATTAATAACTCTACCTTTTTTTTTATTTTTTAACTAATATATAGGAAAAGAGAGGAGTGAAACAAAATAAATACGGAAGTAACAAAATATTTGTTACATTAATAATATTTTAATAATAAAAATAGTATTAAAAAATGAAATTTTCGAGAATATGCTAAAAGAGGCATCATCTGAAATAATTTTTTTTCCCCTCCCATTTTAAAGAAAAAAAACTATATTTTTACTCAAATACCCATTTTTCCTGTGAATTTCCGAATTCAGTATCTTCTCTCTGAATACTGTTCGCGGAAATATATTATAATAAAAAATAAATAAATAAAAACCAAAAAATCAAATAAAATAATTAAGCAATTTTGCCCTCAAGAAGGAAAAAAAAAAAAGAGAAACAATTTAAGAAAAAAAAAAAAAAAAAGGGCTACAAAAAGCGATTGCTATTCTCCTCCATTGAATCATTGTGAAAACATCCTGGTCGTAATACTGCTACACCTTCTGAAGTAAATATTGAATTAGAAATCCATTTATCAATGTCATATGTGGATTTAGATTTACCTTGAGCTTTCTCTTTTAGAAAAGACACACAATCCTCAATAGAGGGGGCAGGTCTAACACAAATCCAATGTACCACACGTCCTTGTAATAAACAGTGATTTCTCTCTTCCTTTCTTTGTTCTTCATGTAATTCTGACTCTGTTTCATCAAGAGTATCAAGTATATCTTCATAATATTTTGAAACAATTCCACGTTTACGACGAAGGTTCATTGGTGGGTTATAACCTTCAAAATCAACCTGATATTTTTCATTATTATTATTATTATTATTATTATTATTATTATTATTCACCTCTTTAGGGGTTTTTATATCTGCAGTATCTGTAGAATCATTTTTATCAGGAATTATAATAATATTATTATTATTATTATTATTTTCTGTTTTAGAAAGAGTACTGGGTACTTCACCTTCTTGAAGCAATTGTTGTAAACTGTCATGCAAGTTAGCACGCCACTGTCGAAGTACACTATCAATATCTCCTGTAATTTTATTTCTAAAATAATTTTTACTTTGACTTTTTACATTTGTAGTTGTTGCATTTGGTGCAGCTGCAATATATTCAAGAATAAAACAACGTTGCATAGGTCCATCAGGGGCTTCCATAGTTTCTGTAGAAATATTCCAACTTACCCAAGGTAAAACTTGAAGCATTGTTTCATCTTGAAGTGCCTCTCGATATCGAATCCAAGCCTGTGTTGCAGAAACTAATTCCTCCATTACATATCGTGACATTTCATTTTCATCAAATACATCTTCTTTATCAGATTCTACAAATTGTAAAAGTACCATTTTAGCACCAGGAATTGCTCTTAATCGTATTTGAACATGAATAAAAAAATTTATATCAAGATCTCTAGCTTTAAGTTCATGATAAAGAGGTCCATTACGACAATGACCTTTAGTAAATTCTGTTTCATAAAGTGGCATAAAAATACGTTCAATAAAATAAAGTGATGTAATATTATATAATGTAACTTGTGGACGATTTTTATCATTAATATCAGATCCTATTTCAAATGCAGTTAAATGACGTAATTTTGCAAGAAGAATACCGAGAAGAGAAGTAGGTAAAAAAACTTTTGTATGATCTGAATCACCTTTTGTAAGATTAATATTCCACCAATGAATAATATTATGTGGAATATATCCATTATTATCTTCAGATAAAATAAGAGGTGTCATAGTATTTTTCATAATTGTTACTTCTGCTTCATCTTCTTCCTCTTCTTCATCGCTATCACCAATACATACATCTAATAAAACATTTTCTTTACCTTCTTTTATACGTTGTATAGTTTTTTCCACCGCTTTTTCCCACCAAGGCATACGCATACCAAATACAGGTGATTGCAAAAGTATTTTTTCTGCTTTTGGACGTTCTGAAGGATTTAAAGACATCATTTCATCAATAAGTTGAAGAAATTCTGAAGAAACAGCACGAGTTCTTAATTTTCTTGCTAAAAATTGAATATTTGGATTAGATATCCAAGAAGACCATTCTTCTTTTTTTTGTATTATAGGAGCTTCATTAACTTCTTCACCAAGTGTAGTATACCTTGTGTAGTCCACAATCTCTTCATTTCTTTCTATTTGTTCTGATATTTTTCCAATTTCACCATTCTTCATATAACCAGTACGCCGTAAAGGAAATTCTCTCTGAGCTTTATTAAATTCTTTACTATCTATTAAAGGAATTTTAAATAATGTCATTAATGATTTATACTCCCCACGTGCAATTCGTATTTGTGTCTTTCCTACTATATCTACAGAAGGAGGTAAACCTTGTGTAAACACAGCATTCATACCTTCATCCATCTTTGTTGGTCCACAAGTTAAAAAAACATAAAATATTGCGGCCGTACTCCATATATCTGAAGCATATGAAAATGGACATTTTTTACGAAATCCCCAATATTGTGCAATTTCAGGTGAACAAAACGCCGCAGTCCCTACAACAGTTCGTTCTGTTGCAAAATTAGAATTATGAACTTCTGTTGCAAGACCAAAGTCTGCAAAAAATAATTCCGTATCCATTTCCCATAAAGTAGACTGACGCCCCGCATCCTCACCATGACGTAAAAGAATATTACACGGTTTAATATCTCTGTGAAGTACCCCACCTTTATGCATGCAGGCAAGACCTCGAAGTAATTGTCCTAACCAACAAATAAGATGCTCTTCGCTAATATAAACTCTGTGAGTGTAACAAAAATCAGAAAAAGTTCCCCCCGCAGCAAGTTCCATCATCATATGAGCAGAAACTACAGGACGTGGAGTAAGTGAAGAAACAGGGATTAATTTACTTATTTTAATTTCCTCTGTTATAGGAAGAATAGCAAGAATGATACCGTAATATCGTGCAATATGAGGATGAGGTGGAAGTGTAGCAGCTACACGAACTTCACGAAGAAAATCACATAATACTGGAAATTTCCATGAACTTTCACATGCTTCACCAAGAATAATTTTTCGTAATGTATTTATGACATCAGTTGATGATTCATTTGTTTCATCATTTAGTTCACGTTCAATAGGACAAAATAATCGAGTTAAACTTTTAGCAGCAAAAAATCGAGTTGGGTACTGTCGACTTTGAGCCAACATTACCACACCAAAACTTCCTTCACCAAGTGGATATAAGCACTCAAATGCATCTCCAAATAAAAAGTCATTATTATAAATATTATCATTATTATTATTATAATTATTTTTTTTTTCTGCATTATCACCCGGACTTTGACCACAAATTTCATTTTCATTAGAAGTAGGACGTCGCCCTCCATAACGTAATACTCTATGACCTGAAACAGAACATAAAAGAGTTGCAGTATCAAAAGTCATATGTTTTAAACAACAATCCACCGGGTCACCAAGAGACCGTCGCTCAACATTCACAATAGGAAATATTGAACCATAATGACGCTTTTTTGTAAGGAAGTTTGTAATTAGAGAATCACACCAAGATAGTGGAGTTCCGTCCAAAATTTGAGATTCATTAAAGAGCATTCCTTTTCTTTAAAAAGGAATGTTGACTTTGTGTTCTAATTATTGTGAAAAAAAAATTTTTTTAAAGTATAATAGTCCTCTGTCAAAAAGAAAAGCAAAAGGAAGTCAATAAAAGTTATTACAAAATAAAAAAAAAAAACGCAAATGCGACAAAGCAAAAATAATAATAATAATAATAATAATCGTAGAACACACAACAAAAAAACAAATAAAATATAATAATAATAATAATAATAATAATAATAATAATAATAATAATAAAAATATAAACACCACAAAGGCCGAATCGAACGGCTGCGAGTTCAACTCGCCTACGGGTTTGAAGCCCGCACCCAGCACCAGCTGAGCTCATCGTGGCACCCACCCTCCCATGCTGCCCCACCCCACAAACACTCGTCACCCCCTCTTTGTGATGAAAACAATAAAAAATATAAAAATATATTTGTCAGTTGATTTGTCTTGATTAGTATTACTTTCTTCCTAAATGTGCTCATCACGAGAAATAATAAAAAGAAAAAAAAAAAAGAGAAAAGAGAAAATTAAAGGTTACAAACAATTTAACTACGGTCATTATTAAATTTATTTTGAAAATATTGAAGAAATAAAATAATATTTAAAAAAAGAAAAGTAAAAAAGTAAAAAACAGGAAAACTGGGGTGTTTATAACTTCATAGAAAGCATTCATATTTTTAATGAGTTTAACGCTTGGGTGGGAATATATATATATATATATATATATATATTTATTTTTTTCCCCCACCTCTTCTTTTTTTCTTTTTTTACTCACTCACTTTCTGAAATTTTCAGTTAATAAATTAGACAAATTCTTTTTTTTCCCTTGGCTTCTACTCCAATGTGATGGTTATCTCTCTTTTTTCCTAGGGTGTTTTTTTACTTTTCATTCACATTGGTAGCTTTATTCTTTTAATATATGAAAAAAAAAAAAAAAATGAGGGCACCACATGGTTTTACACATACCTTGTAGACTACAAGAAGAAGATGGAAATAAGGAATAATAAAAAAAAAACAACATACTAAATAAAAACAACATTCTTTTTCTTATTATCAAACTTTCCTTTAAGAAATTTCATGGGAAATGAAAATAAATAAAAAGCAATACAAAAAAAAAAGAAAAAAACAAGAACAAGAACAAGAACAAGAACAACAAAACTTTAATAGGGATTTTAAATATATATATATATTTTTCCCCCCTCTTTTTTTGATTTCTATTTAATCCTTTATTTATTATTATTTCCTTTTTTCCTCAGCTATTTCTACTATTATGATTTTGCAGAACATATATATATATATATATATATATTTATATAAGAAATAAGAATGCATAAAAACAACAACGGCAAAAAAAAAAAAAAAAAAGACACGTATATGCATACACACACATATATATATATATATATATATATATATATATATGTATGCATATATATATACAAATATATAAACACATATACTAAAAAAGAAAAATACAAAACCAAATAAATTAAATAAAAACAACAAAAACCAAATCAATAGTACACAATTATGCAAGAAGTGTCATCATACGTGTTTCCTGCGTCTTATCCACCTCCACCTCCACCGGCTCCTCCTCCTCTTTTTCATCTCTAAACTCCGGCCCATTAGGCCCCACAGCTGCAGCCGCGTGCCCATAACAACTCACCGTTGGCTGCGGCCGCCGCCCCAACACAAAAGAAGAAGACGTTTGAAATTGTTGTGAATTTAATTGTTGAAATTGTTGTGAATGTAATTGTTGTAATTGTGATATTTCTTGTGTCGTTTGTCTTGATTTAAACCCAGGCGGACGTGGCCGCTTGACTCGAGGTTCATATAAAGCTGTGACGGATGCATAAATATAAGTTGCCAGCCGATCCTGCACCACGGAACTTGGAATATGTGTTTTATGACGAACTGTAAAACGAACTTTTAATCGATGACGTTCATCCACAGAGAAACGAATATGTTGAATATGTTCTGCAGGCTCCCCTGTTGCAATGGCAGCATCTGAAATAAATGCATTTGTTAATGCCTCACGTTTTGTATTTAAAACAATATCCCAATCATCACCGCGAAATCGTAATGCGTGTTTGGTGACTTCATACCCGTGTTCATCAATATAGCGCTCGCGTGGGGGTAATGGGAGGCCGTTGACTGTTTTTTGTTGCTGGGGTTGTTGTGGGGATTCTAATTTATTATTATTATTATTATTATTATTATTATTATTTTCTTTATTGTTATTTTCTTTATTATTATGATTATTATGATTATGACTGGGGGTTTCTGTTGGATGGTCTGTGGGTTCGTGGTGTACTTCGTCCGGCATTATGTTTTTTTTTTTTTGGTTATTTATATTCCTATTGCTATTTTTTTCTTTTACTTTTTTTTTTTTCCTCTTGATTATATTATGTTTCTTTTTTTTTTTTTCGAATAAATATGCGTTCGCTTCAAAAAATTTATGAAATTATAATAGAATGTAATTAAAAAAAAAAATAATAATAAATGAAAGATGGAAAGAAAATGATAAATCGTCAATATTAATTGTGAAAAAGTCCTATATAATTTGTATTACGGAATGCTATAAATACATGACAAATTTTATAATTCTCACACATCATATTATATAATAAAAATAATATAAATAAAAACGTAGTAAAATATTTGAGGAAATTCAAAAAAAAAAAAAAACAGAATTTATGACGGTAATATATTTGTATATAAAATAGAAACACTAATAAAATCAATAATAAATAAATACGATGAAGAAGCACACATTTAATCTGTGTACGCCACAAATGTCAAAATAATAAGAACTGAAAAAAAAAAAAAAGAAAAAAATGATGGATTCTTTAATTTTTTTTTTTAATTCTAGCGATATTTAGACAAAATATATAAATGAAAATAAATATGAAATCATACATTATATTTAGTAAAAGTAAAATCTAAATCAAAAGAGAGGAGAAAGTTGAGGTAAAGTAAAAGAGAAAATATAACAAATAAAAATAATATAATATAATATAATATAATAAGAAAGGAAAAGAAAACATATATATTTTTGTTCGCCCGAAAATGATGCTGAAGAGCACATAGGTAAGAGAGAAAAAAAAAAAAAGGGGGAATGAAAAACATATAAAATCTTATTTTTAAATATATATATATATAATTCACTAAAAAAAAAATAAAATAGGTGAAAAATGAAGAACTATTTATTTACTTACTTTACTTTTCTTTCTTTTCTAGCCACAATTTAGTACAAGAACTTTCACAAATAAAATAAATATAAATGATAATATATATATATATATATATATATATATATATAAACATCACTTTCTTTTCAATTTTATATAAATTTTAAATGTCAACGTTCTTTTTTTTTTTTTTTTTTTAAGTGGGGAAATATTAAAATTATTATTTATAATATTATTTATCTCCCTTATTTTATTTTTACCAATCTTTTAACATTTCTCGCTTTGTTTGATGATATACCCCAACTGTAAAAGGATATGTATACGCCTGTAATGCTTTATGCACACGACTCATTTCTGTTTCATCTTTATTATGATTTATAATAAATCGTACCACCAATATTCCTGTGTAATCAAATATTAAATTTTCAATTCTTTTACTTTCAATTCCAGTAGTTTTAAATACATCTATTCTAAATGCTTCTTCAAGTCGGGAGGGTTGGGTTTCTAATATAAATTGCCAATTAGAGCCATGAAAGCGCACTGTATGAGTTGCAAACCCAAGAGAAGATGTAGAAAATAATGAAAATAATTCTTTATTTGTTTTAGAGTCTGTACTTTGATTCTCAGTTTCTTTTTCTTCATTTATATTATTATTATTATTATTATTATTATTTTTATTTATTGGATGTGTTGGAAAAGGAATTGTATAAACTGAAGTTCGATGAGATTCAATATTACGTTGACGCACCCAATTCGGCATAGAATGCCAAGAGTAATCATATTCAATTCCTGATATATTATGATTCACCTCAATTCTTTCTGTTGCCATAATTTAATAATAATTTATAATAATAATATATATATATATAATTATTATTTTTATTTTATTATTATTATTATTTTTTTTTTTGTTATTATTATTATTTCTCTCTCTCTCTCTTTTTTTTTTTTTTACAGTGTGACAGATATTAAGAATAAAAGTTTAAATAATAAAATAGACTTAAATAGCGTTTCACAATAAGAGAAAGTAAAGAATAAGAATAAGAAGAAAATAGAATATAGGTTTATGATAGAAAAAAAAGCAAAAAATAATAAACAGAAAAAAAAAAATAATAATAATAGAAAATTAACAAAAAAAAAAAATAGGAAAAGACAGAGACAGAAACAACAAAAAAAAAAAAACTACTATGAGAAAATAATAGGGGGGCTTCTCTCAACAGGAGGGGCTAATGATAATTTAGAAAAAAAAAAAAGAAATAAATACACTGGACAGATAAGATGTAAAAAAAATAAAAAGAAACTCTTGAACAAAAAAAAAAAAAAAAAAATACAAAAAGCCACAAGAGAACTTTTAGAAAAAAATAAAAAAAAAAAAGAAGAAGAAGAAGAAGAAGAAAAAAAATAAATAAATAAAAAAGATACAAAAAGAAAAAATATTACCTAGAAAGTTATTGAAATCACCCACCTACGTTATCATACCTATTAGCATTATTACATATGGCGAATTAAAAAAAAAAAAAAAAAAAAACACATAATATAGGACGAAAAAATAATATATATATATATGACTTTCTTTAGTCAGTATATATATATATATATATTTTTTTTTTTTTTTTTTGCTTTTTCTTTATTACTATTTTTCTTTTTTTTCTTTTTTGCTTTCTTGCGAGGCAATATTTCATATATGTATTCTGTGTCTCTCAAATATTTTTCTTTTTCTCTTTTTTTTTTTTTTTTTAGGGGGATGGGGGAAGTTTTTATCTATAATCAATAATACAAACCTATGGCTTCTATTTCACACGGTAAGAATTATATATATATATTTTTTTTTTTTCTTTTTTCCCTTCCTTAATTATTACTTTTTTTACCCCTATTCACTCCCCCTTTTTTATTTTATATTTTCCTCATTTTTTTTTTTTTTTTCCTTTTATCATTTTCCTTCCCCTCCCCTCTTCTCTTCTCCACCCCATACAAGTCTTTTTATATAAATATAAATATATATATATATTTTTTCTTTTTCTTTACTTACTTCTTCTTATAAAGGGCAGTGGTGTGTGGGAAGACATACGATTGCAGTGTTGTGTGAATCTCCGCCATCTTCTCCGCATCATTATTATGTCGCAGCACAAATGTTGCCACCAATAAATCTGTAAAATTAAATTCCACATTTTCAATTCGTTTCACATCCACTCCTGTAACTTCCATCACATCTTTCTTAAATGCCGCCTCAAGTCCGCTGCGATTTTTCTTTAAAACATTATTCCACTTTGGGCCTCTGAAGCGAATGGTGTGTTTTGTTTTACCAGCCCTTGCAGCAGTGACGGAGCTGCGTTTTTCAACATCCACCACACGAACTCCCTCAGATTCTGCTTTTTCTTCTTGTTGTTGTTGTTGATTATTATTATTATTTACTTCCTCTTCTGGATCCTTTGCGAGAGGCTTTTCATTTTGTGTATTCTCCTCTCGTGGGTATTCTTCTTCTGTTGGGTATTCTTTTTCTTCTTGATTTTCTTCGTGATTTCCTTCTTCTTGATGATTATTATTATTATGATTATTTACTTCCTCTTCTCTCTTTTCTTCATAGGATGGTGGGGGAGTATTACATTTATTTACCTCCACTGAGTCTTGTGGTTGTGCTTCCTCAATATCACGCGGGGGAGGTATTGTTGTTTTTGGAGTTTCTTGATTTACTCTTTTTTGTTGTTTTTGTTTTTGTAATTTTTCTTCGTTTAATTCTTCTTTAGGGGCGTGGGCGCGTTGGCGAACTTCATCAGGCATCGAGTGCCAGATATATTCTGGATAACGTTCACGAATATCTGTCATTTTGTTTTTTTATATATTATATTGTAAGAATATAAATATATATATATTATATGAGGGGGTTTTTGTTCTTGGTTAGTTGGAGTTTTTTTTTTTTTTTTACTTCGCTAATACTTTTTTTTTATAATTCTTTGTAGAATTTATAAAAAAAATAAATAATAATATATTCTTTTTTTTTTTTTCTTTTTTTTCGCTTAGCTTACCTACTAGAATATGGTAACCGGGGAGGAAAAAATCCAAAACAAAAAGACAAATAGAGTCAGAAGAATAATAATAATAATAATAATTTGTTGAAAATAAGTGAATACATAATGAAATATATATATAACAAAAATATCAAACCTAAATTTAATAAAAATAACAAAAACAAAATGTAAGAAAAAAAATAATAATAATTCAATAATAATACCAACAAAAGTACATATGTTTTTTTTTTTTTTTTTTTTTATGTGTAAAAAGAAGAACAACAGAGAGAAAAAAATAAAAATAAAAATTCCTTCTATCCTTACACCTCCCATTCTCCCCTCTATTTTTATTTATTTATTTTTTTTTTTTTTATTCCCCTCTTTATCTTTATTTTTATTCCTTTTTTTTTTTTTTTAATTACACTAACGTCGAACTGTCATCATTTGCTGTGGTTTATTTCTCTCTGCCTCCTCCCGTGTTGGTATTTTCCCAGCAATATCCTCATCCATAACTGTTGCAATATTTGCAACTTTCATATTTGCTGCACTTTCTCCATTTTGTATTAATCCTCCCTCACTCTTCTGCCGCTGCGCCTTTGCTCGCTCGTAATCCATCATTCTTCTTAATAATTTACTATAACTTTCAAACCACTGAAATTCCTTCGTGGTGTAATCAGAGAATTTCCCATCAGGATCTATTAAATACATAATAATAGAATGATCTACTAAATAATCTTCAGATGAGGCAGCCGCCGCAGCTTCTTCCTCATCGGGAATTGCAAAATAAACTCGATACTCTCTTGCAGCAGCCTCTACTTCTTCTTGCGTCCCAACAAGTCCTAAAATACGAGGATTAAAATCGGATAAATATTCTTTAATCTTTTCTGGAGTATCTCGTCGTGGGTCTAGTGAAATAAATATTGGTTGCCAATACTCTTTTCCAACTTTTTTATCTAAATGTTGAATCACGCGACTCATTTTCGCCATTTCCTCTGGACAAATATCAGGACAATTTGTAAACCCAAAGTAAATATACATCCACTTTCCTTTAAAATCATCATCCGTGTATCGACGCCCATCAACGCCTAGTAAAGAAAAAGGCCCACCAATGCTTGGCCCAGTGTCACTATCAAATTGTTTCACAGCACGCAGGCGTGGGTCAAATCGCATTTGCTCGCGACGCACTCGAAGTGAAACGACAACAGTTCCAACAGCCGCTGAAAGAAATAAAAGTGCCCATAACATCCAAGCTGGATTATCACGAACTTCTGAAATACGTTCAGTTATTGATTTCGCCTCCTCGGCAGCATCTCTTTCAATGTATTCATGCATGCTATATATTTGAGAATCCCGCTGCTCTGCTACGCGAATATGCACAGGTTTCATTTCATCTATAATATCAATATCTTTTCCTCCTTGTGTACTACCACTTTCTTGATTATTAAATCCACGAGTGCCAGCATGACGAATGCAAGGAGAAATAATAATAATAGAACCATGAAAGGAATGAAATCGACGTAGATGTAGTGAAGGTATTTGTTGAATTCTTGTTGTTGTTGTTGTTGTTGTTGTTGATGTACTTTCACAAGAGGGAATAGAAGAATGTGAAGATAAATAATAATCATTATTATTATTATTATTACAAGTAGAATTTGAAAATAGTGATGATGATGTATTCATTGCTCTCTTTATACTTCTGATATTATTTGATTGAAAATGATAAGAGTAGAATTGGTGAATAGATGAGAGAGGAGATAATGCAACAATACAACAGCAACGCATGGAAATCGCACGACGTAAACAAGTAGACATCTAATAATTATTATTTTCGTTTCTTTCACAATCCTCTAAATATATATATAAATTGCTATTATTTATCTTCTTCTCTTTGACTCAGAAACAATTCTTTATTTATTTGCTGTGACCAAACAGATAAAGAAAGATGGTGAAATAGCTTATACGAAGTAATCAAAATAGAAAGAAAAAAAGAGAGAGAAAAAAAGAGATATTCTAATTACAGCAGAGATAAATCAATAAAAAAATGAAAGAAGAAATAAACAAATATCAATAATAATAATAATAATAATAATAATAATAATAATGCATCCATGAATATAAGGAAAAAAAAAAAAAAAAGGATTTTTAAAACAAAAAGATGTAGGAAGATGGATGAAATGTAAAACGCCCATCAACAACAACAACAACAAAAAAAAAAAAAACGCGAAAAAGAGAGAAATACATTTATTCAGGTAAAGAAAAATAAAAATAAAAAAGGAGAAGTTGAAATAAGGACAGTAAAAATATTTTTTTCTATTCCTTTCTTTCAGTGCAAAAGCGCAAAAACACCCTTCTCTTTTCTTCTTTTTATTATTCATTCACTCTTTATTTCATTAAACAAACTCTAATAAGAATAATTTCTGTTTTAGTCGTTTTCTTTTCTCTCTCTCTCTCTTTTTTTTTTTTTTGTTCCTCACTTTCATTTTATATTGGGGTTTTCATTTCATTTTTTTTTTCTTTTTTTACTAAGTAAGGCCCAAGCACAAATATCCTCACGATCTTTTCAAAATAATTTCACTATTTTTTTTTGTTTGTTTTGTTTTTGTTTGTTTGTTGTTTTACTTTTTGTTTTATATTCATGTGTATTTTTTCATTATATTGTGTACATTCATATGCGTGAAACCATCTCTCTCTCTCACACATAAGCTTTCTCTCTTTCTTTCTCTTTTTTTCCACATTTTTTTTCTTTTTTTTTTTTTTTTCAATTGTCAATTCTCCTATTTTAAAAATAAAAAAAAAAAAAAAAATAAAGACAATCATTCCTCTGGATAAAAGTAAAAGATACAAAAAAAAAAAACATATATATTTACACACATGTATAATTTATATATATATATGTACCGAGTTACATTTTTTTTTTTTTCCCTCGGCTTTCGTTCTCCCTCTTTTTTTTTTTTTTTTTTTTTTGTTGTTTTTTTCTACCCTAAATTTCCTTTTTTTTTTCTCAGCCTTTTCTTTTTTGCAATGAATATTACAACACATTACTCAAAATAGTAGTAATAACAATAAAAGTCCTTATTGAAGTCACTGTAATAGTGAGTTATGATTGAATTATTGAATAAGTAGATAAAAAAATGCATGTTTTCATACATGATAATGATTTTTTTTTTTTTTTTTCGTTTATCTCAACTTTTTTTTTGTTTTTTTGTTTTTCATTCGTTACGCTTTTACAACTCATGTGTGTCTTCCTTCTTGTTTTCTTCTTCCTCCTCCACATCAGTCTTATAACTTTCCTCCTTGAATTCAATAGAAAGATCATGTACTTCGGCAGCTTCTTCTTTTTCCCTTTCCTCTTCTTTTTCCTCTTCTTCTTTTTTTGGTTCTTCTTCATGGAAGACGTGCTCAGTTTCTTCTGTGGCTACCACGAAAGCTGGAGTTTGTTCATCAGTTGGATATGTTTCATTTAATTCCTCATACTTCACCGTCTCATCTTCCTTCACTTCTTCTTTTTTTTCTTCTTCTCTTTCTTTTAATTCTTCTGCTTCCACGGCGAATGTTGCTGGGGCGGCTTTCTCTCCATTTTCTGCCTCCTTTTCTCTTTCCATCTCAGCTTCTCTCTCTTTTTCCATCTCAGCTTCTCTCTCTCTTTCCACCTCGGCTTCTCTCTCTCTTTCAGCTTCTCTTTCCCTTTCAGCTTCTCTTTCCCTTTCAGCTTCTCTCTCTCTTTCCATCTCGGCTTCTCTTTCCCTTTCAGCTTCTCTTTCCAACTCCGCCTCCTTTTCTCTTTCAAGTTCTCTTTCCTTCTCCAACTCCGCCTCCCGTACTCTCTCCGCCTCTTTTTCTCTCTCTCTTATTTCAACTTGAATAGCTTCATATGGGATTTCCATATAGGCCAGTATTGGATACCCATAACGAGCACGAATATCATATTCATTTCGAACCTCCGCGAGTTGCACTTGTGGGCGGCAGTAATCTTCATCATTCTCATCTCCAGTCTCTCCATCATCTGTGTAGTCTTCAAGTTTTTCAGGTAATCCAGCACCAGTGAAATCCATTGCGAGAAGGGAATCCAACATTTTCTTTTCTTGTTCTGGAGTATTAATAGGGAAAGTGGGCTTAAAGGTTACTTTTTCATAGTAATAGCATAATTCAGAGTAGTCGGCTTCATTGGCAAGTGCCTGAAGTTCTTCTGCTGTAATATCACGACTGTGACGTACTGTAAAATCAACAAGAAGTGAACCAAGAGCAAATTGGAAATTACTGAAATTATCTGTAGGAAGGCCAAGTGCACGAGTAAGATCACGGCAAAGAGCTGCTTGAATATTTTCCCGATGTTCTTCATTCACCAATAATGCTTCCCATTCATCTCCAGAAAACTTAAGATGTAAATTAGAGTATACAACATCATTCATTTCTTCAATTTGTTGTTTCTCTCGAGAAAGACGTTGTAATTGACGAATACGCCATTGTGTCGTCTCATGACGAAGAATTAAATCTCTGAGGTGGGCATCCAATTGACGCATTTCTTCCTCATCTTCCTCTGTAAAATGTTCTTTACGACGTAATTCTTCCATACGTTGTTGAATTTCACGAATATCTTGTTCTTCTTGAGCATCCATGGCACGTAACATTTCAAGTTCATCCGCTTCATGAATAGCATTTGCAGTTCGTACGGCATGTTGTAATTGTTCAACTTCTTCAGGTGAAAGACGTACAAAGACGGCACCACGACGACCAGTAGATGTTTCCTCTTCCAGTTCTTCTGTTTTAGAACCAAAATTTACAAGAATACTGCTACGAAGAATAATCTCCGTTACAGGACGGCCATTTGTTTCTCTCATATAAAATAAAGAATCTGATGTAGCACTGGAATCTTGTAAAAGAAGAGTTGCAAGAGATGTTTCACCACATATAGCACGTTTAGTTTCCAATAATTTTGTTTGTAATGTTGAAATTACTTCTCGTGCATTATTAACTTCATGCATAAGTGCTGTTTGTTCTTGTAATTCTCCAAGGCAACTGTCCACCACATTTTCCTCCGCCTCCCGAGCTTCAGAGCAGGCAATTTGTGTGAGTAACCACTCACGCATCGCATTTTCAAGTTGTAATCCCTGCTGAGCTGAAGCTCGACGCGTTTGTTCTTGCTGTTGCCGTGATCGTACTTGTGGTTTGTTGTTTCCTTGCAGCTGATGCTGAGATGGGGTAGAGCTGCCACGACGAAGACGAATCCCAAGCTCCGCTGTGATTTTCTTTTTCTGTAATTTTGTCAGTGGAGTGGCGGCGCAGTCGAGGCTCATAATACGATCCATAAAGTCCGGCTGCCGCATGACAGTTTGCATCGCCTCCCACGTCACCACGCGCTCCTCGTGGAGGGCAATCATCATAGCGCGTGTTAAGGAGACCAACTCCTCCGTGGGGCGGCCAGGCGCCCGCATATCTCGCCACTGCCGCGGGGGTACTTTCTCAATAGCCCGCCGCCTCTGATCGAGCTCAAGCATTTTATCTCGCGTGTAGGCCGCCGCATCAGTCTGCCGCTGCAAAGTCATTTCTCGTTTTTTATAAAGACTCGCGGCGGCGTGATCCTCTGCCTCTAGCGCCTGATGTAACTGCTCATCAAGTTCCTCCTTTTGCTCCCACAGCTCAAGTTTACCTTCACGGGTGGCAATTTCATGAACTTTAGCATCCACCTGGGCACTGCTAATAGGAGTGCTGTCGGCGCGATCGAAAAGGATAACGCGAGCGTAACTTGAAGTGGGAAGTCCGATGACTTTACCAAGACTGTTCTTCCACGCACGATCTGCCCCAACACGCTCAAAGCAGACGAAGTTTTCGGTTTCAACTTCAATCTGTCGAGCGGAGTTAAGGGACATATATAAGTAGAAATATATATATATATCTTGTGTGTGTTTGTTTGTTTGTTTTTCTTTAGTTTTGTTCTTGTAGTGATTATGATTATATACTATAAATAATTTTTTTTATTTTTTTTTTTTCTCTCTCTCTCTCTCCCTTTTTTTTTTTTTTTCTTTGGATCTTAATTCCTCTTGTATTTCTAGGATTTCTTTTTTCTTTGCACTTTACTACCCGTTTTTCTTGAAATTAATAATATTTTTTTTGTCTTTTATATCAATTTTTTTCTTTTTCTTTTTTTTGTTAAGGCGAAAATACCAAACCAAAAACGCAAAAAAAAAAAAGATCCTATTTTATATTTAACGTGATCGTACACCTTTGCAAATTTATATTGGTATATTGCAAAAAAAAAAAAAAAAAGAGTAAAAAAAAGAGTAAAGAGGAAAAAAAAAAAAATAAATAAATAATTAGCAGAGATAAATATAAAGAGAAAACACCATCAAAAAAAAAAAAAAAAAAAAATTATAATAAAGATAAACCGCCAAAAAACAAAAAAATAATAATAATAATAATCAATAAAAAAGGCATTACTAAAGCCATTAGTATGGCTCACAGGCTACAGGGAGGTGTATCAGGAAAAATAAAAATAATGAAAAAGAGTAATAAATAAATAAATAAAACAAAAAACCAAAAACACACACACGCCCACATATACATATATATATTCTTATATATTTATTCATTTATTTTTCGTTTTATGTACATGAATTGCGCATGGACTCACTATGAACACGATGTTGAGACATCGATAATAAAGAAATACAAATAAATAAAAAAATATCTTTTTTTTATAGTATTTAAAACATTTCAATACAAAAAAAAAAAGAGGGGAAAAGTAATAATACTAAAAAAAGCAAGCATACAGAATAATAAACATCAATTAAATTACTTGTTTTTCTTTTTCCCAAATTTTCAGAAGTAAAGTAAATAGGAATCGAGAAAAAGAGGCTCTCTCTTTCCTCTTTCCCTTTCCAGATTTTTTTTTTTCTTACTTTACATACAAGTTTATACTTGCTGTCTGTTTTCTTGTTTGTTTACGCTTCTTTATTATTTTTATAATTATTGCTTTTATTTTTTTTTAACCTTGAGGTTGTTTTCTTTCTTTTTTGTTTTTGATTTTAAAAACATGTATAATTCGTATTATTATTATTTATTTTTTCTTCTTCTTTTTTGTCTCTCTTTTACTCACAGAAAGAAGAAAAAAAAAGAAAAAAAAACATATTTTAAGTTCATATAAAGAAAGATAAATCCCATCATCCACGACCACGACCTGATCGCATCATTTGTCTAAGATCCGTCAATCCTTTCTCCAACTCTTCCAGTCGTCGCAAACGTTCCTCCACACTTCCACGTCGGCCACTACGCGCCTTTGTCTCTGGTTCTACATCTATATTTCGCATATCTAACTCCTCATGACGTCTCGCAGAGAGTACCGCCTCTTCAGCACGCGCGGCGGCTTCTACGGCGATAACTTCAAGCGCAGCCGCCTCTTCTTTACGCCGAGCCACCTCAGACGCTTTACGAGCCCGCTCTAAACACAACCTGGCCTCGCGTAGGGCAGCAGACGCGGCAGCTTCTAATCTTCGTGCCTCCTCTTCTGCTTCCACTAACTCCGCCTCAGCCCGCTCCACCTCCACCGAAGCCTCACGCTCACGACGACGCGCCGACTGAGAGGCACTACACCCAACAAAAGAAGGCACTGGAGACTCCACACGAATCTCTCGCGGGGTATAAATTGACCAAAGTTCATCATAATCATATCGCGCCAACTCATCCTCTAATTCAGCATCGTCTAGAAGAGATGAGTGTCGCACTGTCACAAAAGCAATCAGACTAGCAGGCACCACTTCAAGTTCTACTGCAGTCACATCCTTACGCTCACATTGCAATGCTCGTGCAGTCTCAACAGCCAAAGCCTCCTCCACTTCAGCACGTCGTTTCT
>JASANY010000829.1:0-65854 GCA_030849755.1 Trypanosoma avium
CAAGTACATGAAGGTAACAGCATTCAGGAAAACAGTGAATACCAAAGAGTAAGGGCAACACAGGAAAACTCAGAGAAGCAGCAAAAAGAAGAAAGTGAACAGGAAACTCAAACAACCATTTCTCCATCTCAAAATCCTACAATACAACAAAATGGACAAAATATTTCATCATCTAATAACAACTCCAATAAGGTTTCAAAAGAAAATCAGGGTTCTGCTACTAAAAATACTACTACTACTACCACTAAAGTTTCCTCTGAGAGTCCAAATATGGATGACAGTATTATTATTTCTCCTGTGTGGATACATTTACTATTACTTCCACTGACAGCACTCTACTGTGTAATTATGTGTTGAGAAAATCCTGTATTAGGGGAGTCTTATACAAACATAGATACCGAGATAAATATAAATACTGTATTTTTCTGTGTAATCATGGTTACTAATGTGTTTGACCCTCTCTTTCTCTCTTTTTTTAAATACCATTGCTTTTGTTTTTTTTTTTTTTTTTAATTTCAATGTTGCTTTTTAAACCCCATATTTTTATTATTATTTTTTTTCCTTGCTGACACACACTCTCTCTATGTGTTTGAGTGTGTGTATTTTGTTCTCAAATGAGAGGGACAATAAATAAGAGGGAGTATGAATGAATGGAAGTCTTCGAAGGCTCTCTTTCTCATTTCTTTCCTTTTCTTTTTTGCAAGAATACACACCCAGAGAGAGAGAGAGAGAGAGACAGACAGACACTCATTTTTAAATGGAATATAAACTCTACCTAACACAAATAGAAATTAATTTAATTTTAAACTAAATATTATTTTTAAATGTGTAGGTATTTGTTATATTTCTTTGTATTAGAGTGTGTGTGTGTCTTATTAAATACTTTTTCTTTGCTTTATATATTATTATGTGGGGTATTTTAATTATTTTTCATTTTTTCTTGCTGATTTTTTTTTGGAAAAATGGAGATTTCTGAATACTAGTTTGGAATAGTAGTTTATTTGGTAATTTTATGTTTTTTTTTTTTTTTTTTTTTGATATTTTATTTACCATGATTTTAATAATCTGCAACCTGCTTTGTTTTTTTTTTTTTTACTTTTTAGCGCAAGAATTTTTTTTTTTTAATTATTATTTTTCATTTATTTATTTTTATAATGTTGGGTCAAGTAGATAGGACGAGAATGAAAGAAACTCCACTTCCACCATTATCATCACAACAACAACAACAACAAAAGCAAATAAGTGGTGGTATTCGTGGAAGTGTACGTCAATATTTATTTAATCAAATGTTAGATGCAGTGCCTGGTTCTTTTAAAATTCTTATATGTGATTCTTTTGCTGCGGGAATGTTAAATAATTGTATGCGAGTTCATGAACTTATGGAGCATGGTGTAACTTTATTAGAAGATCTGATGACACCACGTCAACCTATTATTAATAGTCCTGCTATTTATTTTTTTTCACCTGAAGATGCTTCTGTAAATCAAGTTATTCAAGATTGGGTAACAAAGGATCCATATAAGGAGGTACATATTTTTGTTTTAAGTACAACACCTGAAAGACATTTACAATTAATTGCACAATCTAGAGTAGCACCTAAAGTTTTAAATTTTAAAGATATGATGCTTGAATTTTCTGCTCCAGAAACTTTATTATTTCATTTAAATATGCTACATGAATTTTCACAACTTCTTTCTCCAGTACCACAAATAACTAGAGAAAAAGTTTTAGAAATTGCCGCATCACGTTTATTATCTGTATTTCATACCCTTAATAATGGTGTTCCAATTATTCGTTATCAACGAAAAAGCAATATTTGTCAAGGATTTGCTAAAATATTTTTTGAAAAACTTGCTAAATTATGTTATGATATTCCTGATTTTAAAAATGGAGGAGATAATGGTCATAGTTCTATTGTTATTATACTCGATAGATCTTTTGATACCGTAGCCCCACTTATACATGAACGTACATATCAATCTTTATTAGAAGATTTAATGCCTTTAGAAAATAATATGTATGAACAAACATTTAAAAATCGTTCCGGTGTGGACTCAACTAGACAATATATATTAGATGAAGAGGATCCTTTTTGGTGTCAATATCGACATCAATTTTTTGCTCATTGTTTAGAAGAAATTCCTGCCGCATTAAAGAAATTACATCAAGAAAATCCAACTTTAGCACAAGGTATGGGACATTCTAATAATAATAATAATAATATGATTGAACTTGGGAGTGCTGTTCGTGCATTACCGGAATTTCAGGAAAAACAAGCTAAATTATCACTTCATATTGATATTTGTACAAAACTTATGTCATTTTATAGAGAAAAGAGACTTGCTGAGATATGTGAAATTGAACAAGATATAGCAGCAGAGCGTAAACCTTTTAAAACAAATTTAGAAAATGTACAACGTATTGTTAAAGATGTTTCAATTCCTCAATCTGTAAGATTACGTCTTGTACTTTTATTTGCAGCTGCCAGTAATACAAGTGAATTTTCAGAAGCTAAAAAACAACAAATTATTCAAGAAGGTGGATTAATGGCAGATGCTAATCGTTTTTCTAATTTAGAACAAGTTACAACTAGAATAGGAAGACTTCAAAAAGAAAATCCAAATGTAGAATCAAATAAAAGAGGAGCTACTAATAGAAATGCTACAAATAATAATAATAATATAGATGGAGATCCATTTATTAATCAAGCTCAACTTATTATGGAAGCTTTGGCAAATAATTCTTTAGATGCTACAGATTATCCTGTAATGAATTCACCATATGAATCTACACCTGCTAATATAAATGGAGGAGTCATGCAAGATCCAGTAACTAAAAAGAAAACTCTTCGAACTGGATTAGCTTTAGCTGCTATGAGGCGAGATCCATTAAGTGGACAAGGAGGTTTAAATGGAGTTGGTATTAATAATAATAATAATAATAATAATATTAATATTGGAATTTCACCTCGTATTGGTGGAAAAGGAGGAACTTTTCTTGATCTTGGTGGAAATGAAGGACTTATTCCTATAACAAATAATCAACGTATTGTAATTTTTATTTTAGGAGGTGTTACATATGGAGAAGTTCGAGCAGCTTATGAAGTTTCAAAAAAAATAGGTAGAGAAATTATTATTGGAGGAACTTCTATTTTACGACCTGATGCTTTTGTGAATGAATTATCTAACCTTCGTTAAGTTTAATTCAATAACACTCTCAAATCATAGCTTTAAGAAAAGGGAATTTTTTTATATTTACTTATATATATAGGTTATGCTTAGGTAGAATTGTTTTTTTTTTTTTTTTCTTATATATGCTTGCGTCACGAATAATATTTATATTTCGCTAATATTGTGTCTATGATTATTACTATTATTATTATTATTTTTTTTTTTTGTAAAATATTTTGAATTATTATTTCTTGTTTTTTTTTTTTTTTTTTTGTTATTTTTTCTTGAAGTGTAAAGGCGCTTTAGTTTTTTAGAAGTTGGGGAGAGGAGAAATTAAAAGAAATAATAAGAAGAAGAAAAAGAAATGTTTTCATTAGCGATTCGGCGTTCAGGGGCACTCTCTGTGAGTCGATGGGCTCTTCCCTCCTCCGTATCTTTGATAGGAAATAAAGGAATTAATTCTTCAATTCTTTTTAGTGTAACAACAAATACAATAATAACTCCAATGCGTTTCCGCGCCTCAAACTCTTCTGCTTCTACAAATCAAAATACTTCTACTAATAATAATTCTGCTTCTTCTTCTTCTAAGCAAAGTGGACCATCTAAAGCAAATAGCACATCAACAACAACAACAACAAATAATAATAATAATAATTCGGCTGCTAATAGTATTAGTAGTAATGGAAATCATTCTCATTCAACTAATGGTCATTCATCATCAACGACACATAATGGAGCAGCAATTTCAGCTTTATCAAATAATACTACTACTACTAATAATAATAATAATAATAATATAGGAAATAATAATAATAATAACAGTAGTGGGGTTTCTGCTAGAAATGATGGAAGTAGTAATAGTGATTCATCAGGAATTAAATCAAAGCGTAAAAAGACAAAGAAATTATTAAAAAGAAATGTAACTTTAAAGAAAAAAAGAATAAAGGGAGGTTCTTCTTCTTCATCTAATTCTTCTACAAATTGTTCTACAAATACTACTTCAAATTCTACTAAATTATCTCGTCGTTTAAAACTTAAACGTACTAGTGTTAAAAAAACATCACAAAAACTTCGTGTTTGTGTTCTTAATAGTAGTTATGAAGGAGCTGATTCTGCTACCGAAAAAGTAGATGATTATCATTGCAGTCCTGCTCATTGGGTAAAAAAGGATAAGAAAAAGTATTCTTTTACAGATGTTTATGTAGGTAAAAATGATTCTTATAGGTTAGTACGAGAATTGGTAACTTCAAATAAATTTGATGTTTTTTTTAATCTTTGTGATGGTGGAAGAGATGAAAAGCGTGCAGGAATAGATGTTGTAGAAGCATTAGAAGAACATAATGCAGCTTTTACCGGAACAGATTCTCATAGTTTTGAACCAAGTAAAATTGATATGAAACTTTTAGTAGGTGCTGCAGGTGTTAATACTCCAAATTTTGTATTATTAGAAAGTGCAGAAGGTTTAGCTAAAAAATGTCGTCATCTTCGATTTCCAGTTATTGTAAAACACCTTTCCGGATATGCTTCCGTTGGAATTCACAAAGATAATCGTTGTGATAACTTGGATGAATTAAAATTAAAAGTTGAAGTCTTTTTAAAAGAATTTAATCACGCCTTAGTGGAGGAATTTATTCGTGGCCGTGAGGGGACTGTCCTTGCCTGTGCTGATAGTAGTAGTCAATACGGTGTAAAAGTATTTAAACCTTTAATGTTTAAATTCCTACAAAACGATGATGATTTTGCGTATTTTGAAAAAAAATGGACCATGGAATGTAATGATGACGCCTATGGATTTCTCCCACACAATGACCCCGCCTACCCCCATATTATTGATATGGCCCGAAATGCATTTCAACATATTATGAATGGTGTTGGCTACGGCCGCGTTGATTTTCGCATTGATCCCAAAGGCGATGTGTATTTTCTTGAAATTAATCCAAATTGTGGAATGTGGTATGATGAGAAAGACGGTGGAGACTTTGCGGATGTGATGGTGCAAGGGGATAAGTCGTGGGATCATGATCGATTTATTCGAAATGCAATTCTCAGAGCTGTGCGAGAGCAGGCCGCCCGCAGGCCGTGGTATTTTATAAGTCACGACTCCAAAGGAAACTTCTCCACGCGTGCAAGTAAAACAGTTCGCGCTGGAAAAAGTTTATTTTGTGATGCCATTCACCCAGTCCCAGTGGTGGCGCAGGCGTTATATAAATTAGGCGAAGAAGATCCAACAGTGGGGTGTGTTATTTTAAGAGGCGATCGATTACATCAGGCAGTCGCTATTCGACACTCGTGTGAACCAAATATGCAATTTATGCAAGGCCGCACGTTAACATTAGTTGCGAAACGTAAAATTAATGTTGGAGAGGAATTAACGGTGGATTATGCAACGTTATGTGATGAGAAAATGCCAGCGTTTGCGTGTAGTTGTGGGACGAGTAATTGTAGAAGTGTGATATTTCCCTCCCCACCAATGCCGCGAACGATTGAGGGAAAAAATGTACGGCGCATATTAAGAGAAAAGAAGAGGGCGTGGTATAAGGAAAAGGAAGATCGAGAGGCGGAGAGAATGCTAAAGAAGAGAGCTGCTAAAGGAAGAAATGGAAATAATACTAATAATAATAATAATAATAATTCTGGAAATTCTTCTAGTGGAATGACGAATTCATCTACTGGAGCTTCTACTTCTAGTAATAACAATAGTAGTAGTAGTAATAACTCTACTAGTAGTAATAGTAATTAGTGTAAACCTTAATTATTATTAGTATTATTATTATTATTTTATATATATATATATATATATATATATACATAGAACATATATATATATATATATATTATTCATTGTGTGTGTTTGTGTGCGTGGTGTGTGTTTATTTATTTAGGAATTAGGTTATTACCTCATCATAGAAGAATAGCATTATAAATAAGGTATACATTTTTATATTTTTTTTCTTTTTTCATATATATATAGAACGAGAGATATAAAGAGTTGTGATTTTTGTTTAAGTTTGTCTGTTGGTAATTTATATATATTTTTTCTTTTGAGGTGTGCGAATAAAAAGAGAAAATATAATGAATTGATATTGCTATTTACAGACAAAATATACATTTCTATCTCTTTACTCTCCCATTATTTATTTATTTTCTTTATTTTTTTTGTTTTTTTACAAACCTACACTTTAATGCTATTTTTATTATCTCTGTATGTGTGTTAGCTTTTTTTTTTTTTTTTTTTTTTTTTTGAAAGAAACTTAAGAGAAAAAAAAAAGCACTTTACCGTTACAATGCAGGCAATACAATACCAGAGAGATACATTATATATATATATATATATATATTTTTTTTTTTGTTCTTTTAATTTATTTCCTTTTATCATTCATAGAATTTTAAAAATATTAATATATATATGTAATATTATTATTTCTCTATTTTTAATAAAACTTTCTTATATATATATATATATATATATCTTTATAAAAGTAGAAAAACACATTGTCTTGTTAATTATTTTACCTTTTTTTATTTTATTCTTCTTTTTTTTTTTTTTTTTGTTCTTGATTCTATTAAGGGATTGTGACTTTAACTAAAACTCTGAAACTCAAGAGAAAAAAGAAAATAATATATATTTATATATCAATAATATCAAGAGAAATTAATTAATGGAAAAAAAGAATCATTCACTCCCAACTCTTGCTATTGACTCTTGGGTACAAAAGGCTGGAGTTGAGAGAATTATAAATCATCTCCTCATGGATCTTGTAGCAGCTCGCCCTAATAATATTAGAGAATTTATTCATCATTGGAGTTCTCCTTCATCTTCTTCTTCTATTTCACTAATTTCTCAAAAACAAGAAAAACAAAAAGAAAATGAAGAAGAAATAAATGTAATATCAACAAGAGCTCCTAGTTATGAAGAAAATAGTGATATGTTTGAGTGGCCACCAAAAATAAAAAGATATGAGGAAGAAAATTTAGAAAATGACAGACATCGCAATAGTGAAGAAAATAATAATAATAATAATAATAATAATAATAATAGAGTTCGAGTAGAGGGACCAACCGTAGAGGATTTAAAATCACAATTTCCAAATGCAAAAAATTCTCCCTTTATATTTCTTATGAAAGAAGAAGAGTGTGCGGCGCGTTTTCGTCGAGCAAGTTCTATTTCTTTAAGTACAAGTGGTTTTGGTGTTTGTTTAGGTCGAGGGAATTATGGTTTTGTAGTTCCTGCTATTCTTAAATCTGATTTATTAATAAATAATAATAATAATAATAATAATAATACAAATAATAATAATATAAATAGAGGATATTGTAGTAGTGAAAATATTATTTATGATTCTCATCGAGAGGAAAGTATTCGTCGTGCTATTGAGCAAAAACGAATTATTGCTTTAAAAATAAGTCGAATACAAGCATTATGGTCTCTAGATGAAGTAAATTCACTGCGTCGCATTACATCAAATAGAAATTATTTGGAAAAAGAAGTTCAAACATTACAAGAAAGAATTAAAGCTCTTCGAAAATCTAACGAAAGTGGAGCAAATCCTATTTCTATTAATAATAATAATAATAATAGTGATTTTTATCATCAACAACAAGCGGCTTCTTCAAATAATGAAAATGAAATACAACGCCTTGAAGAATGTTTACATATGCATCAAATATATTTAACTGGAGCTCGCCTAGTAACTTCTCTTGTTGGTGAAATAATGTATGATGCTGAAAAAGATGTTTTATTAATTCCACTTGAATATTATCCTTCAACATTAGGAGAATGTATTCGTGCTAGACGCCGCCGCTGCTCACATTTATTTTCAACTTCTTCAACATTATCTTTTCCAGATATAAGTGTAAATGATAGAGGAGAAACTATTAAAGTTTTTTTATTTTCATTGCAAGAAATTCAACATGTGGCATGGAGTTTGTGTTGTGCTTTAACCTTTTTGCATAATTCCTGTGATTTAGTGCATTTAGATGTAAAAGTTGATAATATTTTACTTTCACATCCTTGGGTGGGTGGGGAACTTCCATTTACGGTAGATTTTCATAATAACTCTTCATCTAATAATAATAATAATAATAGTAATAATAATATGCCAAATATTATATTAGGAGATTTTGGACTTGCTCAACCTATTGGGGACCCTATTTTACAACTCGGTGATTTTGCTACAATGTCTCCTGAAGTTTATTGGGCAATTAATTCTGAAAATTATAATTCTAATAATTATGAATATAATCCAAATAAATTTTCTAATTTTACTGGAGCTAATGATATGTGGAGTGTAGGATGTGTGATTTTACAAATGATGAATGGATTAGAATATGCTTCATGGGAGGCGAATGATATATTTACAAGTTTTAAAGAAAATTATATAAGCCCAGCTCCTAAACATCCTCAATGGTGGCCAATGATATTAAATGATTTTATTTTAAAATGTTTTGAGCGAGACCCGCAGCATCGCATGAGTGCTATGGAGGCTTTACAACATCCTTTATTTACTTGCCGGCAGTAATGGGAGTGTGTATACTAATATATATATATATATATTTATTTATTATTATTAATAATATATGCAAATTAAAACAAAAATGTTTTTCTTTTTTTTGCTTGTTTTCTTGCTTTTTATCACAGTCACTAATTTGTTTTGTATTTTCTCCTTCTTTATATATTTTATGTACATAATTTAATATTTATCATATATATATATATATTTTTTTTTTTAAGGATAACTCTTTATTAATTGGTTCTCTGAAATAATGTGGTAAATAAAAACAAAACCAAAAGAGAGAAAATATTTTTGAGCAAACGTATCTTTTTGTTTTCTTACATTAAACATATGTAAAGAATTATTATTATTATTATTTTTTCTTTAGGGAAATTGGTGGGGAAAAGGCTTTAAAAAATATATATTTCTTTCCTTTTATTTGAAAGATGATAATCGGGTATAAATATTAAGGAAATAGTTTGTTTTTTTTTTTTTTTTTATGATTATCTCTGTTTCTTTTAAAATTAATAAATTTATTTATTTTTTTCTTTCCGCTTTCTTTTGTGTTAAATATATTTATATATATATATACATTACGAATAGTCTAGCGAAATATCAAAGTAAAAAAAAAAAAAAAAAAAAAAAAAAGAGCAAAATTATATATATATATATATATATATATAAAGAAAAACAATATTATTTCATAATGAAGGTCACAGTTGTTTCTGGAACTAAATCAGAAGTTGTGGAACTCCCCGCAAATGCCACACTCGCCGATCTTAAAAAAAATTATAAACCCAAAATGGATATTCACCGTAAATCCTTTAAAGTTACCAGCAAAAATAATAATAACAATAATAATAATAATGACAAACAAGTATTGGTAACCCTCAATGATAAAAAACCTCTCAGTGAGCAAGGCATTAAAGATAATTGTGAAATTATATTTAAAGACTTGGGCCCACAAGTAGGGTATCGCACTGTATTTGTTGTGGAATATGCTGGGCCAATTGCTATTATGTTATTTTATGCGATGCGTCCTTCTTTTATTTATGGAAAAGTTATCACAAATAGCTACGGCTACACACAAAAACTTTTTATTTCTCTTTTCCTCGCCCATTTTGCAAAACGTGAATTTGAAACATTTTTCATACACAAATTCTCCCACCCCACAATGCCGAGAAGAAATATTATTAAAAATTGTGTATATTACTGGTCCTTTGCTCTCTTTATTGGCTACGTCTTGTGTCACCCATTGTACACAGAGCCAACTCCGCGAGCGCGTGTCAATGTCGCCGCCGCTGCCATGCTGTTGTGTGAGGCGTTGAACTTTGCGGTGCACTATCAGCTGCGGCAGATGCGAGGCGGCGGGGATGGGGACAGCACACGCAAAGTCCCAGCCGGCGTCTTGTTTGCCCTCGTGACGTGCCCGAACTACACGTTTGAGGTCCTCTCGTGGGTCGCGTTCGCCCTCGGCACGCGCACCACCCCCGCATGGCTCTTTACGCTCGCGGGGCTGCTGCAGATGATGGAGTGGGCGGTGAAGAAGCACAACGGGTATGTGAAGAGTGATGCTAGTGTAAAGAAGAAGAAATCTATTATTCCTTTTGTGATTTAATTTATTAAATTTGTTTGTTATATTTACATATATTTACATATATTTATATATATTTATATATATTTATTTATAAAGGTGGCATATTGTGAAATTGGTTTTATCAAAGGAAAAAAAATACTTGGGGGAGAGAGAAAGAAAGAAAGAAAGAAAAGGGGAAAGTTTATTTATAAGAAATGAGCAAGCGAAATCAAAAAAAAAAAAAAAGGCAATTAATTTAATTATTATTATTATTTTTTTTTTTTCTGATATATTTTTATTATTTTCATTTTTATGGTTACTGTGTAGGGAACGATGTGGCAGGTGTGTGAAGAAAATAATTTCAAAAAAAAAAAAAAAAAAACGTAAAACGGAAGAAAAATATAATAAAATTAATAACAAAAGAAAAAAAAAGATATATAAAGATTAGGAAGATTATTTTAAAAAATCCTCAAAAATAAACTTTTTTAGTTGTAGTATATTCTTTGCTTTTGTTTTTCTTGTTATTATTTATTTATTTAGTTTTTATGAGCAAAAATGAAGTGATGGAGATCACTCACTGTATCGCAGTTTATTCCTATTAATTTAATAGAAGATATTCATTGTTTTGTTTATTTTATTTTTATTGTTTTGTTTTGTAGGATTAGCGGAGGGCACATCTTCACTCACAGAAAAAAAAAAGAAAAGAATTATTTACTTTTTTATTTCCTCGATATTATTATTATTATTAAAAAAAAAAAATAGGAAAAGAAAAAGAAAAAAATGAAATGAAATTTGACAAATAAAAATGCCTGTAGTAACAGGAATAAAAAAAAAAAAAAAAAATGGGGAGAAAAAAGGGTTTTTTTTTTTTTTTTTCGATACTGCCTTTAATAATTTTTTATATTTGGTTTCTTTTTAAAATTATTATTTGTTTGTTTTTCTTTTTTACTTTCTTTGAATCATTTATTGCCTCATATTTCTTTTTCTCTTTTCTCTTTTTTTTTTTTTTCTTATAATTTTATTTTAGTATGTGTATTACTCCCTAACGGGAGTATTAGGGTATTATATAATATATATTTATACATATTTATATCCACATATATATATTTTTTTCTTATATTAAAAAATCAATTAAAGTTGTAGTAATTATAATTATAATAATAATAATTATTATTATTATAGTAATGCAAACAACAAGCTCAACAAGAAATATAATAAAACCAGATAATGAATTTTTAAATTCTAATTTAGAATATTTAGCCTCACTTACTCCACCTACTATTTCTCCTGTATTACCTCAACTTCCAGAAGGAGCTGGACTTTTACCAGAAAGTTTTCAATTAACTTCTAATACATTATCTATTTCAAATTCTTCAATCACAGAAACAATTACAACAACTAATAATAATAATAATAATAATAATAATAACTATATTATTTTACAAGTAAACGCCGTAGAGGATGTCTCTCTCCCACAAGTTCATCGCCTGCGTGCTATTATACCTCCAGACTCCACATATGAAAATGAATTAATAACAGATTCTTATAATAACAGTAATAATAATAATAATAATAATAATAATAATACAGATTCACATACAAGTGTAGAGGAAACATTAAAGGCAATGGAAGAAAATGAAGAAAATAATAATGCCTCCCCACGTAAAGGCAGGCGACAAAGATTATTACAATTTATTTTAACGGATGGTTTTACACGAATAATTGCTTTAGAAGATTGTCAGCATGGCTGTCAATCACTTAAAGCTGGATTATCATTTGGGGCAAAATTACAAATATATTTTCCATTAATAATTAAACATGGAATTCTTATATTAAAAAGTGAAAATACAATTCTTTTAGGAGGATGTGTGCCACAGTTACAATCATTTTGGGTGCAACGAGCTAAAGAATTATTATTAGAAATGTCAGGAAGACCTATGAAGAAAAATAAAAATCAAAATAATCAAAATCAAGGAGAAATTATGAATTATCAGGCAATTGTACAAAGAGAAAATAATGGAAATATAATGAGTAGTGTGGGTGAATTAGAAATTGAAGAAGATGTTGTGAATATAAGTAGAAATACACATGCTAATAATATTATTAATTCAACAGCAACAACAACAACAACAACAACAGCACCAACACTAGTAACTAATTCTATTATTAGTAATAATAATAATATTAGTAATAATAATATTAATAATAATAATATATTAAATCCTTCTCCAGCAAATAATAAACCTATAAATACTTCTTCATTATCATTATCATTATTATCTACATTACAAATTCAACCTCTCTCTGCTTGGCCTCAACATTACCCACCCAATTCCCCATTCTTAACAGTTGCTAATATTAGTGAAGTAACTTCAGAGTTAACAATTCGTGAAAATGTAAAACATAACTCCAGTGAAGGATCTGAGTTATTTTCTCTTCTTGTCTTATTAACAGGAAATCAAAATAATAATAATAATAATAATAATAATTTAGTAAATGAAGATTCTGGATTAGTAGTTGACTTAGGACATCGTTGGCTTCAAGAGGCACTTGGAATGAATGTTGAATCTTTTAGAAAAATATCACTAAGTCGTGAGGTAAGAGATATAACTTTACTTGAAACATTAGTAGAAAATATTGGGCGACGATTAGAAAACTTTGGAGAAGCTCAATTTGTATTAAAACAAAGAGAAGATGATGGAATTATTGAAGTTATTGAAGTACGTCAGTTACGAGCGTAGGTATTGGAATTTTGTTTGTAATAGGATAATTATTTAATAGTTGTGATGGAAAGAAGAAAAAAATAAAAATAAATAGATAATGACATGCATAGATATATATATATATATATATTTATTTATATATTTATATTTATAAGAAAGACAGATTAATACTTTATTTTGCTTTTAGAATTCTAATGAATAAATAAGATTATTATATTAATTTGTTGTTGTTGTTGTTTTTTTTTGTCACTATACATGTTTTTTTATATATTTTTGGTTATATGTATGTGTTTAAATGTTGTTATATATATATATATATATATTTTTTTTTTCTTTTGGTTTTTTCTCCTGGTGATAAGAGACGTGGCAAACATAGTAATAGTAGGAAAGGGGAAAAAAAAAAAAAATACATTTATTTATACATTTATATATATATATATATATACAATATATATAATATTTAATATATAATATATCAAATAAATCATGGGTTGTGGCTACTCCGTCTACTCTGAAAAAGATGATATTATCTTTAAACACAAAGGCCCTAGCAGGCCCCCAACAAAAGTAATTAAAATGTTTAAAAAAGAAAACGGCCTCCTCTTCCGCCTCGAGTTCTCTCCCACGCTCTGGGGCTTTTATAATGACACTAAAGAATATGAATTTCATATTAAATATATATTTGAAACAGGAAGTGATATAGAAGCATTAGAGGAGGCAACGTTAACGGAATTAGAGGATGGGTCTATTGTGGTGGAGACTGTTATTTATCCTTTGGAAACTCAAATGTTTATTGATGGAGATATTAATGGAGGGCGAGGGCGAGTGGAGGCACAGCCACTCTCTGAGAGATATAAGAGAGAGAAAATAAAAGAAAAGATACAAAAGGGAAAATAAGTGAATAAATAAGTATTTAATTAATGTTATTTATAGGGAAATTTTTATAGGGAAGTAATTGATGTTTTCTTTTTTTTTTTTTTTTTTTTTTTTTTTTTGGTGGTGGTGTTGTTATTATTATTAATAATAATAAAGATATATGGTGGATTTTGGGGGTATTGAGGGGAGGAAAGGAAAATAGAGAAATGATTATATATATTTATATATGTAATTATTAAGGTAATGGTGGAAGTAAAATGATAGAAAACAACACAAAACAGCAATATTCTTTTCTTTTTTTTTTTTTATTTATTTATTTATTTTTTTTTTATAATGTGAATATTTTTATTGTGATTTTCTTTCTTTTTTCTTTTGGTTTATCTGTGAATATACATCTATAAATATATATATATATATATTTATATATATTTCCTCACACCCCTTCTTGTGTGTGTTTATTATTTATGTATTTGTGACTTTGGCTACCGTAATTTATTTGGCAATAATAATATAATAGAGAGAGATTATAAAAACTAATTAAAAGAAAATAATTAAAAAAAAAAAAACATCTCTCTTTTTGTCTTTTATATATTTTTTTCATACACTCATTTTCTCCCTCCAAATATATTTATTTATGAATTTTATGAATTTTTCTCATATATAACATTTTAAATTTTTTTACTTTGATCTTTACTTTTTATTTTCTTTTTTTTTTCTCTTTAATTAGGAGGGAAGGAAAAAAAATTCAGATCTGTAGAAGCAACTTAATAATAATAATAATAATAAAAGCATTTAAATAAATATTTAAAAGTAATAAGGAATTTAAATAGGAATAATAACTGAAAGACTATAATTTTATAGTCTGTCTAGTTGTTTGCTTCATTTATTTTTGTTTCTTTAGGCTTCTTTTACTATTTGTATTAGTTATTTATTATTATTTTTATTTTTAAATTTCTACTATCACAAATACATAATCACAAAAAAAAAAAATTATAGATTATAAATAAAAAAAATGCGACGAATTTCAAATTCTGTTCTAGCTGGAACAGCACTCTTTATATCTATGTCTCCAACAACAAGAAGAAATATAAATAAAACAGCCCAAATTGGTCATAGTAACTTAAATGAATTAAACTCTATTAATAATTATATTATTATTAATAATAATAATACTTTATTTATATCAATGCGAGCTCAAGGAAATTACGGAAGAGGCCGAGGCAGAGGAGGAGGAGGAGGTGGTGGTGGTGATTTTGGTTCCCGTAGTGGTTTTAATAATAATAATAATAATTATTATTATAAGAATAATAATAATAATAATTCCTCCACAACTTCTCCTAATAAAGGATCTACAATCCCGCGTTTAATTAATAAAACAGGCGATGGTGAGCTCAGTGATATCACTCGAATTGCTATGAGAGATGAGTGGAGAATTCTCACAAGTATTGTAAAACATATTCCACAAAATGGTGCGATTTCAATTAAAAGTTTAAACGCCCAACTTCTCCCTGATATTCAAGAGGCAATCTCAGAGCGACACGATGGACTTTTAAAGTTTTTACAACAACGAAAACAATTATTTATTATTAAGTCAAATCCTAGTGATCATGTGTTATATGTGGCGGCCACCCCACTCGCGTATCAAAAGTTAATAGCACGGGAAAAGCAAAGGGAAACAATGGAGGAAATGTTGGGATTAAATCGAATTAATAATAATAATAATAATAATAATAATAATAATAATTCACGTGGAGGCAGAGGACGTGGTCGAGGTGGAAATTTTAATAATAATAATAATAATAATTTTAATAATAATAACAGAATGAGAGATCAAAATGGTGGTGGTGGTGGCTTTAGAGGCCGTGGAGGAAATTTTAATAATTTTAATAATAATAATAATAATAATAATAATGGTGGAGAGAGATTTACTCGTGGACGTGGTGGTGGTGGAGGCTTTAGAGGCCGTGGAGGAAATAATACAGGAAATTATAGCAATAATAATAATAATTACAATAATAATAATAATAATAATAATAGTGGTGGTAGGATGGGAGAAGGAGGAGAGGGTCGTAGCTTTGGAACACAGGCAAGACGATAAGGGATTTAATATATATATATATATTTATTTATTTATTCTGCCTTATAGAAATGATAATGTGAGTTTTAGGAGAATTGGTATTTGCTGAGGGAAAGAAGTTTGAAGTGTTTTTTTTTTTTTTTTTTTTTTTCAGAGTTTTTTGTTTTGTTTTTTGTCAATACGTACTTTTATTTGTTGTTGTTGTTGTTGAATTACTATTATTTTTTTTTTTTTCACCGAATTGTGTCAAAATATTTATTTAAAAAAAAAGGAGGGGAGAGAATATATTTATATTTGTTTTTTTTTTTTTTTTTTTTTTGTTTTTTTATTTATTTATTTATTTATTTATTTATTTTTTTTTTTTGGTATTTCTGCAGGCGGCATTATTTTTCACATAGACTCTTAGAGTGAAGGTGGGGGTGGTTCTTTATTTGAGATGTGAAGTTTAAGAGAAAGTGGGAAATAGAAAAAAGAGAATATTTATTTATATATATATTTATATATATTTATATATGTTTATAGTTCACTAACTGTATATTTGTTTTTTTGTTTTTTTTTTTTGGTAATTAAGAACAGAAGAAAAAAAGAAAAATATATATGTAGTTGATTTTATTGTCTTTCACAGACTATTATTATTATTATTATTTATTTTTTTTTTTCCACATTTACTATCACTGATTTCTTTCACTATATTAAAGAGAATACTTTTTTTTCATTTGTTATTGTTGTTATTATTATTCATTTCCATTTTCATTCTCTTTATTTTATTTTGTCCCTTCTTTTTGCTTTTGTGTTTGTTTGTGTGTGTGTGTGTGTGTCCATTTTCTATTATTTATATTTATTTATTACTATTACTTTTATTATTTACTTACCTTCTATATATTACTTATTCTTTATTATCAATTGAAATTCTTATATATATATATATATTAATACTCTTTCTCTTTTCAACTCTCTTCCCCTATCTCAAAAAAAGAAAGAAAAAAAGTTATTAATATATATATATATATATTAAAGCCGATGTTTTCGGCAACTTCATTAGCTTTAAAATGGCAAAGAATTCCTATGATGTTAATGCTACAATCACATCGGCAATTTTCTTTTTCTTCTTATCATAATAATAATAATATAATATCTTCATTATCATCATTAGTAGAACCTCATCGTTTTCATTCCACAATACAAAATGAAAATAAGACATCTTCTTATTATTCATTAAATGAAAAGAATAATGCATTTTCAACAACACCAATAGAAGAAGAAAAAGTAGAAAAAGAACAAGAACAAGAAAAAAGAGAAGTATCATTTACCAATAATAATAATAATAACAACAATAATAATAATAATAATAACAATAATAACAGCACAGACCAGGAGGCCCTAGAGAGTGTATTAGATGAAATACAAATGGTCCTCAGTCGCCCAGTCCCAATAGGCGCCCTCTTCAGAGCTTTATCTAAAAACACAAAATATATTTTATCAAAACGCAAGGAACCATTAGAGCAACTCCTCCTACGTTACCCACAATATTTTATTTTATATCAACAAGGGAATATACGACAACGTGTTATCTATTGTGCCCCACCTCACCTAGTTCCGAGTAATGCTCGACGTATGATATTAGAAGATACAAATATTAATAATATTAATAATAATAATAATAATAGGCCAGAACAAAAGAAAGTAGAAGACATTCACGCACGTATTTTACAGCATGACCCAGTAGTAGAAAAACAACAACGTATTAATACTGTTTTACAATATATTCCTAATGAATGGTCTCCGTTTACAGATTTAGGAATTCCAGAAGAAGTTCGAGTGAAATGTATGGGGAAACCAGGGATAAAAGCATTTCAATATTTTGAAAAATATCCACAATACTTTGAGGTTCGACAGCAAGGAGTTGCAGAGCATACATTTTATGTGCGGCGATCATTGGCGTTACAGAGAAATCTTGAAAAGTTAAAATAAATATAAATTTATATATATATATTATTATTATTATTATTATTTGGAAAGAAAATAAAGAAGAAACTAAGAAAAATAGATTTAAGAAAAATTATGTTTGTACGCATTAGCATTTAATTTTACTATTTATCTTAATTTCTTTTTTGATCTTTTTTTCTTTTCACATCACAGAGCTTCAATTCGTTATATTGCAATGATAATTTGAATTCTAATAACAAAATAACGAGAAAAAAAAAAAAATGTCAAGAAGTTATTATTATTATTGCTAGGAAAGACTTTACGTTATTTCCTTATTGGTTAATAATTTGTTTTTTTTTTTTTTTAATATAATAAAATTATAAAGTATTAGCTCTACTAAATTTATATTTTTATGTATAAATAAGGAAACAAATAAAAATAAACATTTTTCTTTTTCTTAGTCTTGTTCTTCTTAAAGGAAAAAAAAAAAGAGAATTCTTTAAAAATAATTAAAATAAAAGAATAATAGTTAAGAGTAGGGAAGAAATGGTACAAAAAGATGAAGAAAATATATTTGAAAATGTTTGGTGGACACATAAAGAACTTTCATTAGAGGTGGCTGCTGCAACTTCTTCATTAACTACACTTGCTACAGAAAGTGTTATTTCATCTACTTTGGAAAATATTAAAATAAGTACTCGAGAATTTTTAAAAACAAATATAGATTATATTAATAATAATGATAATAATTTTATATTAGATAATACAAAACTTGAATTATGGCATAATGAACTTATTTCTAATAGAGATAAGTTATTTCATGCATTAATAGCTGCACATCAGCAACAAGAAAAAGAAAATGAAGAAATTACAGATAATAATAATAATAATAATAATAATAAAGAGCACCTCTGGACTGCGCATCAAATGATGCTTAATACTATTATTAGTGAATGGGATTTAAAATCTGAAAGTCATAATAATAATAACAATAATAATAATAATAATTCTTCATTAAGTTCTCTTTTAGATCATTTTCTTAATAGTATTGCCTTTACATTTGCCTTTAAATGGGATAAAGAAGGGGAAACTACAATGATAAATGTTATTTGTTCTTTTGTAGTAGATATATTAGGAATGACACCTATTGAGCAGGAAGAATTATTACCACAACTCACACAAAATACTTGGGATTTCTTTTTACAAAAATTACAAGAATTAGAAAAGGAGGTAATACAATTTTGTACTCAAAAAGAAGAAATGAATGAGGAAAATATTATTCAAAATAAAAAAGAAAAAGTTTATACTCTTTTAATGCAAATTATTTCTCTTTTAAAAATGTTAGCATTACCTTCTAATGCACTAGATACTACTACTACTAGTAATAATATTAATAATAATAAAACTAATAAAAGTGGATATATCACTTTAGCAACTTCAATTAAAGCTAAAATTGTAGTACAATCTCTTGGTAAATGGCTTCCTTTATTTGGTGAATTTTTATATTCAATGGCACCTTCATCTAAAGAAGAAAATAATAATAATAATAATAATAATAATAATAAAGAGAATGATGGAGACTCTATTAAAATAATAATAACAACAACTGAAGCTTTAGAATGGATTAAACAACTACAACAAGAAGTAGAACGAATATTTTTATTATTAGCAGAATTAGCTGAAACATCACCATGGATTATAATACTTGCAGATATTACAGCTCGTACGTTTCAAATAAAACAAAAAGAACAACAACAACAACAACAACAACAACAAAAAATAATATCAAATAAGAAAGAAACTCAAGATAATGATGATAATGATAATGATGAAAATAATAATAAAGAAAGTAAATTACATGAAGCACTTAAATTATTTTTAATTTGGTTTAGTAAAACAGGAGTTGATGGAACTCAACGTACTCTTGCTGAAGCTTGTAGTACAAAAATGAGTCATGTCTTATCATGTGCATTAGATAAAACAGGATGTCCTCCTAGTAATCTTAGTATATCTGTATTACGAATATTATTAGTTCAACGACCAATTTCAACATTAAGAAGTTTTTTAAATTTTTTATCTCCTACAAATAGTATAGGAAATTCATGTGATTATGAGGCGGCAATTACAGATAAAGGTAAATCTAGTGAAGCACGTGGAAATGCTTTTCGTGAGGAATTAATGGAAGGAAATAGTGTAGCTTTAATATTTTTTCCAAAATATTTTGCTGTATTTACTATGGTAGAACAAGTACTTGTTAGTTTATGTAATCATTTAGCTTTAAATGAAACAGATAATAATAATAAAAATATAGAAATTATAGTAGAACGTTTTTTTGCAGCAGCACTAGATGAATCTTTTGCAGGACTTTATGATGGAAGTACAGGATTAAGTGAATGGCTTATGTTTCTTGCTTTTATTTGTAGTGAAACTCCTCTTTTTGAATCGCATGCTTTATATCATGTTCGTAATGCTGCCAAACGATTTTTCTCTCCTGGTCCACAAATGTTAAAATATTTACATTATCATATTATACAAAAAGAAAAATATGGACTTATTGCCTTCTTTCTCCCACCCCTGCGAGCTATTGGAATTGATTATAGTACTTCTATTAATAATGAATGTGTGAGTTGTGCGTTGAAATATCCTTTATCAGCGGAGGTGGCGTATTTTAAAGAATTACCACGAGGATATTACACACGTCACCCACAACGTCTTGCTATTAATGCTAAAAATGATGCTTTATATTTTTTTCATCATTTATTAATGCCAACCATATTTAAAAAGACAAATACAACTTCAACTGGAAATTCTGCTCATAATGAAGAAAAAAAAATAGAAAGTAGTTTACTAACACGTCGTCTTTTTATAAATATAATAGCTCGTATTGGAGTTTTAGTGGCAGCTCGATTAAGAGGCGAAGGAGATCGCAATTCTTTATTAAAAAATTCATTAATAAAAGATACTTCTACTATGGATGCTATGACGGCTGTATTTTTAGGAATTTTAAGACTTTGTAGTACAGTGACGTATTGGGATGCAGGGCCGCGGCATGAGCTGCAGCGAGATATTGTACAACAACTTTGTGAATTAAGTGGGAAAACTAATTTTATTATAAAAAGAATAACAACAACAACAACAACAGAAGAAGAAGAAAAAGAAAATTCTCAAAGAGGTGGTTTGGTTTCTAATAATGAAGGTGAAAAGAAAGTGGTTCATAATAATAATAATAATAATAATAATAATAATAATAAAATGTTTCCACTACCCATGACATTTCTACTTCGTGGTGGGTGTACACTTGATACAATTGATACAAAATATGAAGAAACTACTAATACTACTACTGTTAATGAATTACCCCAAGCTTGGAAAAATTGGTTTTGTACAATGGAGTTTGAAGATATTGATGAGCGGGCTAAATCACATGCAATGGCTCTTCTTAGAGATTGTAATAGAAATTATATGAATTGTATTCAAGTTCAAACTCTCTTAGCAAGACGGAAAACGTTAGAGGAGCATACGAAAAAAGAAAAAGAATCAGGAGTTCAAGCACGAGCCCTTATTGCGATGGAAACGGCTATACAAGAAGATATAAAATTTCTTAGAGAAAAGTTTCAAAAAAATAAAGATTCTATACAAACACCACAAGGTCAAGAAAAACAACAAGAAAAAATAATAAAACCTTTATCTCGAATAGAAGTAAAATCATATATTGAATTAATTTTCACTTTATTTTTACAAAGGGCTCGTATGTCTGTAGTGGATGGATTAGCTGCTGGAATAGCATTAAAAAAATGGCTTATAACAGTTGCAGGACAATTTGAACCTTTAGTTTTATTAGATTTAATACGTCGATTGGCTTTAAATGCAAATACAAAACTTACACATTCTACAAAGTATGAATGTGCTTCTTTATCTGCGTTTTTAGGTATAATTGCAGATGATATTGCAATACCGTATAAACAATTCTTCTTTTCTCCTCGTCCTGGAATTCCTAAGCAACATGAGCAAGGAATTATTTCAAATGAAATAAAAGAAGAAAATAATATAAATAATGAATGGATTAGACGAGCTCTTCCAATATTAGAAAAACATGCTGTAGAACTTTTACAACTTCTTATTGCAGATACTACTCGTGCAGTAACAAATTTTCTTAAAGAAAATACATCACTTGGTGATTGGAAAGCTTATTTACTTTCTTTTCATTTACGTCATATTATGGGACTCGTAAGGCGGCATGAAATAAGTTTTCGTGTAGCACTTGAGGATCGAAGAAAAAAATTATTTGGATCTAATAATAATAATAGTAATTCGGGAGTTATTACATCTTCTGTTACTATTATAAATACAGGAGAAGCTACACATCCAGTTCAAATGTTATCTAAATTGGAGTTTCCATTATTACCAAATATGTTAGGACCAGCAGCAGATATAAATCATCTTTATAGTGGGAGTACCAATTCATTAATGCCTCCACCATCAAACTCAAGAGCATCAACATCAATATTAGCTACCCCAACACCATTAACAAGAAGATCATCTGTTGGAATTGAGGGAAATAATAATAATAATAATAATAATAATGCTAGTGGTGGAAGGAGAGGTTGGAATACATTAGTAGAAACACATGGGCGAAGACGTCGCCGATCACATGATGACTCTTACACATATCGTCATAATCGACGAAAATAAATATCACGTGATAATACACAGTGAAAAAATTAATCTTTAATCTGTTGCAATACATATTTATACCTATAAATAATCTTATTTAATTTCTTGCTAAATTGAGAATAAAACAGAGAAAAAATGAAGTGTGTGTGTGTTTGTGATTGAGTGTGATTTTATTTTCTTTTTTTCTTAATATTAGTTTTTTTTTTTTTTTTTTTTTTTTTTTCCTTCTCCACTCCCTCCCATTATATCGCTCTTTTTATGAAAAAATTAAAAATAATTCAATATATATATATATAATGTTTATGTTTTCTAGTAAATTAAATTATTTCTATTTTTTTTTTTTTTATCGGTTACACTAATATCATTACTCATATATAAATATATTATTTTTGCACAAGTGCTTAGGAGAAACAAATCGAGAAATTAAAAAAATAAAAAGGAAACCCCCAAACCAAAAAAAAAAATATATATATATATATATATGCGTCGTCTTTCTGCTTCACTTCTTTCCGCCTCTATTGCGACCCGCGCCGCCACCACTATTACTGTGCGTGATGCTTTAAATAAAGCCTTGGATGAGGAACTGGATCGTGACAAGAGTGTCTTCGTGCTTGGGGAGGAAGTGGGTCAATATCAAGGCGCTTATAAAGTAACAAAAGGTCTCCTTGATAAATACGGCACCACCCGCGTCATTGACACCCCAATCACAGAACACGGCTTCGCTGGCATGGCAGTGGGAGCTGCAATGAATGGCATGCGTCCTGTGTGTGAATTTATGACGTTTAACTTCGCGATGCAGGCGATTGATCAAATTATCAACTCCGCGGGTAAAGGATTATACATGTCTGGTGGGCAACTGCATTGCCCGGTTGTGTTTCGTGGCCCTAATGGTGCCTCTGCTGGAGTTGGTGCCCAGCACAGCCAGTGCTTTGGCCCATGGTATGCCTCCGTGCCAGGGCTAAAAGTGTTTGCCCCCGCCAGCAGCGAGGATGCTATTGGGATGATGAAAGCTTCTATTCGTGACGATAACCCCGTGGTGCTGCTCGAGCATGAGTTACTGTACGGCGAGTCATTCCCAGTGAGTGAGGAGGCGATGGGGAAGGATTTCCTCATCCCATTCGGTAAAGCGAAGGTGGAGCGGGTTGGGAGGCATATCACAATGATTGGTTTCTCCCGCGGGGTGGAGCTTGCGCTAAAGGCAGCTGATCAACTTGCAAAAGATGGCATTGAAGCTGAGGTGATTAACCTCCGCTCCCTGCGCCCACTCGATCGCGCCACTATTCTTGCCTCGATTAAAAAAACAGGACGGGCGATGACGGTGGATGAGTCGTTCCCGGTGTGTAATATTGGGGCGGAGATATGTGCGATGGTGATGGAGAGTGAAGTGTTTGATTACTTGGATGCACCGATGGAGCGGGTGTCGTGTGCGGATTGTCCCACGCCGTATGCAAAAGAATTGGAGGCGGCCTCACAACCACAAGTGGCGGATGTACTCGCCGTAGCCCGACGCATTCTCAGTTAAAAGAGAAAAGATAAAGAAGAAATAATAAGAATAATAATAATAATTATTAAATAATGAAAGAAAATAATATATACTATTAGACTGAATTATTTGACAAGAAGAAAAATAAATATGTATATTTATATATATATATATATATATATATATATATATATGAAATGTGAGGAAAAAAGAAGGATTATTACTGTTATTATAATTTTTAATTTGATTTTTTCTTTTCTTTTTTTTTCTTTTTTTTTTTTTGGTAAAAAGGATATGCAACATATAATGCATGACTTGTGTGTATTTAATATCATACATAATCTCTAACTCAAGAAGAAAGTGCGTGAATGGCGGGAATTAAAAAAAAAATAAAATAATAATAATAAGAAAAAAAAAATTAACAAACAACAACAACAAAAAAAAAAGAACCACAAAAGAATAGTAATTGAATAAAGAGGAAGTGAAAAATGAATGTTTTATTTTATTATTTTAGGTCAACGAGATAAGAAGGAGGAGGAAATAAAAGATAAGGGGGAAATAAAGCATGGCTGTTTTTGTTGGGCTATTAAAAAAAAAAAATTAAAAAAAAATTAAAAAAAGAGAGACAAAAAAAAAAAAGAAAAAAATCACAAAAGAGTTATTAGGAGATGAATGATATTTTTTTATTTCTTTATTTCCAAATTCTCTTTCTATAATGCGGCAATTTTTTTCTTATTTGTCTCCTTTTTTTTTTTTTTTCTTTTGTTTTTGTTCTTGTTTTCATTACTTCTTATATTATATATAAACAAAACAACAACAAAAAAAAAAAAAGATAATAACAATAATATGTCCTCGGGGCTTGTGAAGAGGGAGAGAAATAAGAAGAGAGAAAAAATGAGAATTTGAGAAATATCACCGTTATAATTTATTTATTTTATAATGGGGGGGTTTAAAAAGTAGAAGAGAAAAAGGATTAAAAGAATTAAAAAAACAAACAACAAGGGACGGAGGGGTAGGAAAAAAATTTCTAGAGAGAAATAAAAAAAAAATATAAGAAAATACAAAAGTTTTACATTATAGATTAATTTTATTTATAAATTCAATTAATCAGGAAGCAGAAATATATGTATATTCCTCCCCATCCCTATCCTTTCTTCCTTAGAAAAATAGTAAGATACATTTTTATTATTTAATAAAAAGGAAAGAGGAAAATATTTAAAAAAAAAAAAATTTTTTTATTAACGCTAGAATTCAAACTAATACACGATATATGTATATATGTGTGTGTGTTTGTTTTCTTTGTTTTGTTTCCTTTTTTTTTTTTTTTTCTTTTCTTCTTTATGGCTATTTGTAGTGATGATATGTATCTCATTCTTTTTTTTTTTTTTTTTTTTTTCTGTGTCTCTTCTGTTGGTATTGTCATAAGAGAAAGATCCCTCCTAGGAATTGTTGACTATTCTTTATATATTTACTAATAACAACAATAATATTATAATGATAAGTGTACTATGACTATTCTCTATCTATTGAGTTTTTTTCTTTTTTCTTTCTTTCTGTGGGCCCTCTTTAATTTATTTTTTATTTCTTTTTTTTTTTTTTTTTTTCTTAGTATCACACATTTTTTTTTTTCCTATATAATTTGTATATATATACATATAGGTAGTTCTTTTTATTATTATTATTATTTTTAGTGTTTTAAAAAAAAAAAAAAATCCATTAACAAATAAAAGATAAACACATATTATAATAATATAAATATATATATAAATAATAAAACATAAAATATAAATGTTAGCGCCATATTTAAGGCGAAGAGTTTCAGTAGTAACAACAGATGGACGTTATCTTGTTGGAATATTACACGCTGCAGATCAATTACTTAATATTGTGTTAACTTCCTGTACAGAGCGTGTGTTTGATGAGCCTGTAACAGACTCTAAAGAAGAAAAAGATGAAAATAATAATAATATTAATAATATTAATAGTGGTGAAATGCAGGAATTACAAATTGGAGTTATGATGTTACGAGGCAGTGATGTTGTGTGTGTGGCGGCAATTAATACTTTAGAAGAGGCTAAAATTAATACAAGAGATTGGCGTGGGTGTAATATTCCAATCGCAGAGAGAGTACCTCGATCAATTGAGTAATATAATATTTATATATTTGTTGTATATATAGATGCATTTATACTCTTTGTTTTATTATTATTATTATTATTATTTGTTTGTTAATTTGAGTGAAAATATAAAAATATTTTATTATTATATTATTTTTAGGAGTATTTATCTGTAAATTCTTTTTTTATTATTATTTATTTATTTATTTATTTATTTATTTATTATTATTATTTTTTTTTTTTTTCTTATAAAAGTATCAGGAAGCAAAAAAAAGAAAAAAATATCATATATATTTATATATATATATATATATATATATTTCTCATGTACACAACACACACTCGTCCCTATCACGATCTCATACGTGATTGGCACTCTAAATCTCTTCAAGGACTTCCACGCTCTGCAGCTGATTCTTCTTCTTATATTAATAATAATAATAATAATAATAATAATAATATTTCCCCCGCAGACGCCTCACTTTCAATAATAAATGATTTCTCTACATTTCCACCATTTGTAGATCCCTCAGAAGAACAAGAGTTTTGCATGGACCCAATTAAAGCTCTTGCCATTCCCCGCTCACAATATCATAATATAAAAGAATTAACACTTTGTCGAAAAGGAATAACTAAACTTCATACAAATGTTCAATTATTAGAAAATTTAGATACATTAATTTTACGTCATAATAGAATACGACAAATTGATTTTCTTCTTCCTAATAAAAAAACAAAAAGTTTAGCATCTAATATTCATAGTGAAATATCTACAGGAGGAGAAGAAGAAGAAAATAATAATAATAATAATAATAATAATAGAGAAAATACAGTAATTTCAAATCCTTATTGTAATATTAAAGGTTGTCGACTACTTAGACGTTTATTTGCCTCACATAATTGTATACAAACATTAGACGGAGATTTACGTAAACTTCGTCATCTTGAAGTTCTTTTATTAGCACATAATCGTTTAAGTAATTTAAATGCTGTGTCATCGCAATTAAAACCACTACGAAGATTACGAGAAGTTGATTTACGAGGAAATCCTATATGTGATGAAGTGGGATATCGATTATTTTTAATTTACGAACACCCACATATTGAAATTCTTGATCGTCGTGTGGTGCAAAGTGAGGAACGTAAAGCTGCTGCAGAAAAATTTAATATTTCTATAAGTAATAATAATAATAATAATACCTTATCATCTTCATTTATTCCTGTTACAGGATGTATGAATGTATTAGAAAGAAAAGTACGTTCATCTTCTACTTCTTCTTCTTCAAGAGAATATCATCAACAAAATAATCAACAGGAACAACCGAGGGGAATTGATAAAAGAGAAATAGCAGATATGGAAATAGATTTTAATAAATCTACAGCAAAACAAGTAAAATTTTCATCCAATCAAAATCAAGAACAACAACAACAAAATTCATATGAAGCATCTAATAATAATAATTTTATAAAATCAATAAATGGAAAATCAAAGAAAATTGTTGCATTTCTCTCCACTATTTCAACCCCTACTTCAACAATATTAAGTAATAATAATAATAATATTAATACAGAAAATGCAAAGGCACCACATGGTGGATATTTTAAACCCTCAAATTGTGAAATTCTTTTAAATAAAAAAGTTCGTCGAATTGAAAAAAAAGAAATGAAACGTAAACAAGAAGAAATATTAATAAAAGAAAAAGCAGAACGTGAAGTTCAGGAAAGTTATCAGGCATTTCATGCAGCCTGGGCCTTATCACGTCGAGGAATGCCTTTATCAACAGAGAAATGTGAATTAATTATAAAAGCAATGGAAGCCGCACAATCTGCATCTTTAATAAATAATGGATTAACAGATATTTCTCTTAATAATACTATTAATAATAATAATTCTCAACATCGTAATTCATTACGTCGTAGATCTATTGGAAATAAACAACAAATAAATGAATTAAACTTGAATGCTGCAAACGCCACACGTAATAATTTAAATATAGGAATAGACCTTGAACAACTTGAATTACCACAACTTTCATCTTGTGTTATTGGTAAAAGTGATCATAGTATATTGTATGATGCAATATTAAATCGATCATCTATTATAGAAGCAAGAGTAGGAAAAAATATAATTTGTTTACCAGAAACACATCGTTTACAAAGAATACATAATATTTTACATAAAACATCAGAATTATTAGAGCATAGCGTACCACCAGTAGAGGCAATGGAAATAAAATTAAAACAAGGAAATTTAATTCGTGAAATTCAAGAACAAAAAGATGCTTTAATTCCAGAACCATGGGAACATATTATTACAAAAGGATTAACCGCAACACTTACACTAACAGAACAAATTGAATATCTTCATATAATGGCAATTTCTTTTTTTCTTTCAAATGAATTTAGTGCTCTTAAAGGACAATTTATATCTAGTAGTATAGAAGGAATAATAATACCAGAAACACAACAACGTTCTAAAAAACCAGCGAAAAAAGAAAAACGTCAAGCAAGTGAAACTGGACGTTTATTATCACGAACTTCTTTATCTAATCCTAATTCTGTTTCTGCTTCCTCTCTTCCTATAACTTCTTCTGCTTTATTACAAAAACTTCCAACTGTATTAACATCTACAAATATTGAAATTGGTCCACCTGAACGAACTACATTTATTAAAATAATGAATATGTTAGATGGTGAAAGTGGTGTATGGAATCTTAATATTGATAACCTTACAGAAGCCTTTCGTGCTGAATATCAAACTAAAGCATTAGCAAATGTAATAATAGATGAAGAAACAATAAATACAAATAATAATATTAATAATAGTAATAATATAAATTCTTTAAAAGGAGATGATCGATATGGTTCTCCTTTAAATCGTCGAGGTCGTCGATCAATTACAAAAGGACGTATAAAGGGGGAAACAGGAGGAAAGGGAAGAAAATCTACAACAGTTAGAAATAATGAAAATAAAATTATTTCACAAACAGTTTCATCATCATCAGCAATAAATACAGGAGGAGGAATAGGAAATTTTACAACAGTAACAAATTCACAATCAACAGCCACAGTAATGGCAATGAAATCTATAAATTTAATGTTAAATTCTGTTATTTTAGATATGATGCGATATTTACCTTTTGTACAAAATCGTCTTGAATTTTTTCGTAATAAAAGTATTATAACAGCTTCAAAAGGTGGGGGTGGGGCTACTGGAGAAGATGCTAGAGAATGGTTTGCAAAAGCTCAATTAGCTTCTGAACATTTTGATAAATTACAAAAAGGTTTACAAAATTGTGGAATGTCATTAGAAGAGGCAAAAGTACGTTTAGTTCCATTAGAAAGTATAGCAATGAATCATGTACAAGAAGTGGGAGCATATTTCCGTAAACGTGTGTAATTTTTTTTTTTTTGTTTGTTTTTGTTTTATTTTTGGGGTTTATATATGTGTGTGTGTTTTTTTTTTTTTACTCGTGTATAAATATTATAAAAAAATATATATATATATATATTTTTTTTAAGATATTTCAATGTAAATATGAGCAATATTTTCTTTTTACTTATTTGTGCCCCCCCCCCCTTTTTGTTTTGTTTTGTTTCACTGTACACACTCTCTTTAATTATGTCAAAAATGGGTTTTTTTGAGAAAGGGGGGAATTTTTTTTTCTTATAGCTTCTTCTTTGCTTAATTAATTTTTTTTTTTTTCCCTTTTCTTTTCTTACACTTTTCCTATTTAACTTAATGATTCAGGGGGGGGGGGAAATAAATAAAAATAAAGGGGGTGTAACCCAACAAAATAATAATAAAATAGGATAGCTCACCTTTTATCGTCTCACAAGAGAAAAAAGAAATATATATTTTAGGAGGAATAATGATAATGGGTATTAAATTTCGTCGTTTTGTATCCAATATTTCTATCACAACTTTAACAAATTCTCATTATCACTTTCACTCTACTTGTATTATTAGAGAAATAAATAATTTAAAATTAGGTCGGGGAAATTTTTTTCATTATTTAAATTTACCAAAATCTCCAGCATTAGAAACAGCTGTAGTGCAGCGTGCCTATCACAATCTCCAGCGACGCGTCCACCCAGATCAAGCTAATATACAAGCAAAAGAAAATAATAATAATAATAATAATGAAGAAGTAAATAAAGAAAATCCAGTTGTTTCTTCTGAATTATCAAACTCTACATCAAAATTATCTGAAGATAAATCAGAAAAAAGTTCTTTTTCTTCTTCTTTAAATAAAAATTTAAATTCTGCAGATGCTGGAGAGTCGGCGTATGCAAATGCGTCCTATGAAATACTTCGAGATCCTTTTTTGCGTTGTAAATATTTATCACGACTCATTCGGGCGGAGGCTATGAAAGGGGCTCCATTAACATTAATAGAAGAAGAACAATTAATGTGTGAGGATGATCATAGAAGTTTATTGGAACGTCAAAAAGGAAATCGTGAGAACTCAAATAATTCAGATATGACGTTGCCGCAGGAATTTTTAGCAGAAATGATGATTGTAAATGAAAATATTTTTACGGCGGATATTAATGAAGAAAAAGATAGGGCGCAACTAAAACTTATTATTGCACATATGGAAGAGAGATATGAGGAATGTTATAGTAATGCAAAATTATATTGGAATAAAGGTGATATTCATGCTTTTCAACGTTGTGTATTAGAGTGGACTTATATTAATAACGCTCTTAGGTGTGCTAAAGATCGTCTTGACTAAATATGGAGAAGAATTTTTTTTTTTTTTTTTTCTTTTAAACAAGAGAGACAGAGATGGAAAAGTGGAAAAAAAAAAAAAAGAAAAGGATAAATTTTTTTGTTTTTGTTTTTGTTTCTTTTGGGCTTCTTATTTCTATATTTGAGTTTTTTTTTTCTATAATTATTATTTCTAATTTTTTTTTTTTTTTTTCAATTCTCTCTGTATAAATAGGAAGTTTATGTATAAAGAGAGAAAAAAAGATAAAGAGAACTAATATCGTTTTGCTTGTTGCTCTTTTTTTTTGTTTTTTTTTTTTTTTTCGAAGTCTAAAAATTATTTTAATAAAATATTTAATAACCTTTTTTATAAATAAACTTTTAACTTAAAGAATTATGAATAAGACAGTTCAAGAAATTACTTTTAAAGGAAGTGTAGCTACTGTTACAGAATTTCTAGGTTTTGCAATATTCAGTATTCTTTATCAACGAGGTGTTTATCCTCCAGAAGATTTTAAACAAGTTACTAAATATGGAGTTCCTTTAATGATATCAACTGATAATGATGTTAATTCTTATCTTACAGAACTTCTTCAACAAATTGCCAGTTGGATATCTGAAGATAAAGTACGAAAATTGGTTCTTACTTTACTAGATTCTGTAGAAAATTTTGTTGTTGAAAGATGGGCATTTGATGTTATAGCAGAAGATATTAAAGGTAAAAGTTCTTCTTTAAAAACAGATGATGAACTTCGTCGTGAAATTCAAGCAGTAATTAGACAAATTACAGCTTCTGTAGCTTATTTACCTCTTTTACAAAGAAGTTGTAATTTTGATCTTCTTGTTTATACAGAACTTGATGCTGAATTACCTTCTGATACATGGGAATTTAGTGATCCATGTTTAATAGAAAATAGTAGTGAAGTAAAATTAAGATCATTTTCTACTAAATTTCATCGAGTGATTGCATCTGTAACATATCGTGAAGAAATGCTTTAGAGTTTAGGAAAGGAAAGGAAAGGAAAGGAAAGGGTGGGGGAAAAAAAAAGAAGAACGAAGAAATGAAATATATATATATAGAAAAGAAGAAGAAAATAAGTTTTTGGTGGTAGTTGTAGAGTTTGTAGAGTTAAAGGAGAATTTTTTTTTTTTTCCACAAGAAATAAATGAGTAAGAATAATAAATATACTTTACTATTTCTTTTTTATCTTCTTCTGATTTCTCTAAATCCAATATTAATATTAATAGCAGCATCCAAAAGAATCACCCCCCACATACACCCACGCTAATATACAAATATATAAATAAATGGCTAAAGGTAAGAAGAAGGGTCAGGTGGATGTGTTTGCCCGCCTCGCCTCCCCGCAAGAGGCGGCAGGCGGTGCCCCCAGCCCCCTGGAGCCGGCAGAGGTGCGGGCCGCTGAGGTGCTAGACACCGCCCTCGCCATCACCCCTGCTGTCCCCAGGGCTGAAGTAGGCCTACGCCTGCAACTCCGCTGCTCTGTCCCACTAGTGGAGGGGGACCTCCTGCAGCTGAGCCTCCCCGGGTTTAAAGGCAGGGCCAGCCAAGTCACCCCAGAGAGTGCCCTCGCCCCGAGTATGACACCAGCCCGCCAATTCCGAGGCTACTGGAGTGGGGAGGGCTTCAGTAAAGGGAAGGGGCCTGGGAAACAATTATTATTACTCAAGTGTGTGCGGCGGGTGGAGGCGCAGCATCTTATTATGCTGACAATACCAAGGTCACTAGGACTAACGTGTCCAGATAAGCTGCCATTAAATTCATCAAAGATTAAGTTAAGTGGGAATGTGTTGCATGCGGAAGGGGGTAAAATAACGAAACAAGCGTTACTTTCTACGACGGAAATTAAAAAAAGGCCTGTGGTGGATGAAATTAAAGAGTATAAAACACTTATTTCAAATTCAAATCAAACAGGTGGATTAGATGAATCTGATACTCATGTAGCGGAAGAAATTTCTGCAGAAGAATTAAGTCATTTATGGGAAGCTGCACATGATCGTTGTCCATATCCTATTGCTCTTCAATGGCATATTGCAGTTTCTGCTTTTCATTCATATGAATCATATGGATCATTATTAAAAGTTATTATGGAAAATGCTATTAGTTGTGTTAAAAAACGTCAATTATTAGGATTACAATATGAAATTGCTAAAAATTTGGGAATTAAAGTTGGTGCTGTTGTAATTTTTCAAGATTTATTAAATACTTTATATGGTGCATTATATCCAGAACTTTCAAGTTCTGTATTATTAGCAGTTAGATTATTTACAATGGAACCTATTGATATTGCACGAACTTTTTTGGTTAGTGATCCACCTCAATTTTCACTTTCACAAGAAATTTATAGTTGTTTCCGTACAGGTGATACAAAAGGTTTAACAAAATGGGCTTATACAATTTCTGCATTATTACTTATTTCTGGTTTAAATTCAAATAATAATAATAATAATAGTAATAATAATAATAATGAATTGTGTACAGCAGCCTCAACTTTACCTATTCTTTATTATGGTATAAAAGAAATTCCTCAAGAAGAATTACAACATATTCGAGAAATGAAAGAAGATGATTGGTATATGATTCCTTATTTTTCTATGGCTCGTCCTAATGTAAATTGGACAGATGAAGAAGATTTTCAAATTCCTGATAATGCAGTTCTTTTTGAAATTCATAATCCTATTGATGCTTTAGAAGCATGTGATGTTTCTATGTATCCTTATGATTATGAATGGTTATTACCACTTTGTTCTTCTTTTAGAGTTAAAAATGTTAATGTATATGATGATAGAAATGGTTTAACTCATGTTGTATTAGAAATGTATGGTTGTCTTAATGGAACAGTAAAAGATCCTCTAATTCCTGAAGAAGATCGAACAGTAGCTGCTGTAGTTGTAAAAAAATTACGTTCAGAAGCTGAAAAAAGTTCATATCGAATTCGTTTTATTGCTGAAAGTACGTATTTAAATGTAAAATTAAATGAACGTTCTCGACTTTATCCTCAAACTCTTCTTCGAGCTCAGTATGTAGATCATTATTTTGAAGTTAAAAGATTATCACAAGCTAAAACTACAATAGAAGAAGGAATTGTAAATTGGCAAGTTTGTACATCACCAGCACAAATGATAGATCCTATTGAAGGTGTTATTAAACATGCTGTATGGGAAGCTATGCCACGTAAATTTGCTCTTATAACTGAGCAAAGTTTCCTTGCAAGAACGCGAGTTAAAAAGATATTTGAAGTTTCTGGAATAAATTTAGATTTTGAAAATTATGTATGTGATTATAGTGGGAAAGGACCACGGCCTATGCGTCGACTTCTACGAAAACGTGTGACGCATGAAGTTCCATTACCTCCACTTGTGAATCTTCTTTCGTAGTTAATATATATTTTTTTTTTTTTAATAAAAAGAAAAGAAAAAAAAAAAAAAAAATTATTTGTGAAGAAAGAAAAAGAGAGAGAAAAGCTTTTTTTTTAAGGCGAACAAAAGCAATAAAAAAAAAAGGAAATTGAATTGAATTGAAAGATGATGTTTGGTTGTTATGGTTATGGTTGAATGGATTTTTTTGTTGAATGTAGAGTACTCTCAGAAAGGGGAAAAAAAAAAAATTTTTTAACTTTTATTGAAATTGATTGATGTCAAATTTATTATTATTTGGTTTTTTTTTTTTTGTCTTTTATTCTTTGTTTATAATAATCATTATTCTTTTAATAGTTGTTTTGTTTTTTGTTTTCTATGTATATGTCTATTTTTATTATTTGGTTTTTTTTTTTTTTTTTCCTTTCTTAGGGGGGTGTTTTTCTCCTCCTCTCTTTTTATAAGAAATTTCACACTTGTATTGCTTTTATTTATTCATTTATATACACAAAAAATTAAGTGATTGAGTGAGTAATACTATATAAAAAAAAAATAAAAAATATTGAAAGAAAGAAAAAATTAGCCTACCCAAAACAAATTCATATATATATATATATATATATATAAATCATAATGCTACGTCGTTATTTACGAACTTTCTCACCAATTGCTATTACTTCTAGTACTCTTAATATTAATAATGGTGGAGTATTTCAATTTCCATCATGTACTTCATTATTATATTCCCTGCGTGGTGTATTTGCTGATAAAGTACGGGCTGGATTAATTATAAAAGTTGACAAACGTTATTATCGTGTGATTGCGAATACTCGATCACAAAAAGGTCAAAACGCCGCCTCTTTTAATATTAAATTAATTGAAGTTGGCACGGGACGCAAAAAAGAAGTCACAGCAGGTCAAGGACATGATTTTACAGAAGTTCGTGCGGAGCGAGTTCGATTATTATTTAGTGGATTTGATGAAAATGATTTTGCCTGTTTTGTCTATCCTGAACACTCATTAGATGCTGGGAAGGAAATTCAAATTCCTGGAGATAGTTTACCCGAATTACAGCAAAAGTTTTTAGCGTGTGGGATGCCGGTGGATGTACTTCACATTATCCTTGATGATGATGATGATAATAATAATAATAATAATAATAATAATAATGCAGAGGGAAAAGGATTAGAACAAAAAAATGATATTTGGGCGGAAGTTGTGATGCCAACAAGTTATACTTATACTGTTGAGAAAGTTACATTAAAAGGAATGTATCGAATGGCCTCTTTTAAAGAATGTGATGGGATTGTAAGTATTAATGATTCAGTTCAGGTAAATGATAAAGTGAAGGTAATGATAAAACCTGATGGGACTGCCGCATTTGGTGGGCGAGCTAGTTGAATTATTATTATTTGTTTTTGTTTTAAACATGATTTGGAAAAAAAAAATAATAATATTATTTTTAGTGATTGTATATTTATATATTGTTTCTAAAGAAGAGAGAGAGAGAAAAAAAAAAAAAAAAAAAGAGTAAAAATTATTTGTTGAACTTAATTATTTCTTTTTCTTATTTTTAATGACTTTAAATAAACCCCTCAAAGGAAAAAAATATATATATATATATATAAATAAACAAATATATATATATTTATTTATCAAAACTAAAGAAGATAGAACACAAGTTCAAAAAGAAAATTTATTTAATTAGTATTATAACCCTATAATGACTACTACTAATACTAGTAGAGAAGAGGGTAAAGGAAACAACTCTGCTTTTATTAATAATAATAAAAATACAGAAAATATTGCAGTTGACGCTCTTATCACACGCCTACCCCCATATTTTCCAACAAGTAGAAAAGAATGTACAATTCCAACAGAAATATTTTTTAATTGTTTTGAACAACACGCAGTAATGGAAACTCCAACAGATACAGTGAGTGCAAAGAGAGCTTTACTTCGTTGTCAATCTGAACTTAGAGGATATATGAGTTGTATGGAGAAACATATTGCTTCAGAAAATCGTAAACCTTGGTGGAAAGTTTGGTAATTTTACTTATTTTTTTTTTATTTTTTTTTTTCTTTTACATCTTTTAAAGAGGATGTATTGCAAAGGTGTATTTTATATAAATATGATTTTTTTTTTTTTTTTTTTTCCCGTTATTTCGTATACTGTTTCAAAATTCTTTCTGAAAATATGTTTTTTAAAAATAACAGAAAAATATATACTAAATTAGTTGTTTTTGTTGTTTTTTTTTTATTATTATTTTTTTTTTTTAGTTTAACTATTATTATTTATTTATATACGAAACTTAAAATTATAAGGGTAGGAAAAAAAAATTGAAGTAAATATAATTAAGGGTAAAGGACAGAAAAAAGGGGTATTTTATCTTATTATCTATCTATCACACACACACACACAGACAAATACATAAATACAAACAGAATATATATATATATATATATATATAAATTTATAACAAAAAGAAAAAAAAAATGGAGCCAACTGAAGTTGAAGCCTCTCCTTCTGTTATTAATTCTCAAGAAAATAAAAATGACGCCACAAATAATTCAAAATCTGCAGAGTCTCTAGTATTAACGCCTGAATACGCCGCCTCCCCTAATTCATTAGAAGAAATGCATGAACAACTCGATCTTATACTAGGTGCCTGTGGTCAATTACAAAAATTAATGCGTAGTAAACTCCCTATTACAATTCGAGAACTTTCTAAGTTAAGAAAAGCCTTTTGGCTTGCAACAGGTGAAACAGATAAATTAAAATTACGAAGTTATAGTGTAGCGAGTAGTGATGATAGTAGAGGTGGGACAAATATTACAAGTACGGATACAGAAGATTATATTAATTCACGCCCATCATGGATTAGTACTCCAGTCCCACGTAGAGGGAGAAGAAATAATAATAATAATGAACTAGAAAGAATTAATGCATCAGCAGTATTACGAGCAAAGAAGGAAAATAAAGAAGAAGAAGAAGGAATGGTTAAAAGACAAAATAGTAGTTCTAGTACTACGAGTAGTTTAACAGATTATATGCAAAGACAAGATTCAAAAGTTATGGCCTGTGATCGTGCTTTACGTCAATTAGAGGAATATGTTATAACTCGACCAGAGGCACATACTTTTGATATGGGAAATATCAGAAGTAAAAATAAAAAAAGTAATAATCTTGACGCAGATGATAAGAGTGAAAATAATAGTGATAATAACAATGATGATGATGATGATGATAACAATAATGATGATAATAAAAGTATTGGATGGCATTTTTTTAAAATTCCATTTGAGCGACGTATGCAAACTCTTGTGGTATCTACATTTCTTTTTTTTACTTTTATTCCTATATCACTTGTTTTAACACTTATGCTTTTATTAAATAAATGGACTATGCCTTTTATGTTAATATATCTTATTTATATATATACTTTTGGTCGCCCAAAACATCCATTAAAGAAAAATCTTCGTTTTACACGACTTAGAATATGGCGTTATTATAGTGATTATTTCCCAGTTCGCCTTGTAATTCCTCGTTATGTTCGACGACAATTTGATTCAAATAAAAATTATTTTTTTATTTATCATCCACATGGTATTCATGGATTTGGTGCAATTGCTAAGTTTAGCCTTGACGCCGATGTTGATACACTACTTCCAGGATTACATATTCATGCGCAAACATTAAAACTTAATTTCTTTGTTCCTTTCTGGAGAGAGTTAACAATACTTTGTGGATCTGGTGATGCAAGTTCTGATTGTATTCATCGTACATTAAGAGCTGGACCAGGTGAAAGTGTTTTATTAGTGGTTGGAGGCGCTAGAGAAAGTTTATTAGCAAAACCTAATACAAATGAATTAACATTACAGAAAAGAAAAGGTTTTGTACGAATTGCATTACAGGAAGGTTCACCTCTTGTACCTGTATATGCATTTGGAGAAAATGATGTTTACAGAATTCCCCGTATGGCTCATTCTGATTGGTGGAAAAAATTAGAAAAATTTTTACGTAAAGTTACAACTTTTGCAATTCCATTATTTGTAGGTCGTGGTTGGTTTAATTATTGTTTCGGTGTGTTACCTCATCGTCGCCCTATTGTTGTAGTTGTAGGCGAGCCCATGCCAGTCCCTAAGATTGTAAATCCAACACCACAAGAAATACAAGAATGGCATGATAAATATGTTTTAGCGTTACAAAAATTATTTAATGAACATCGTGGGGTTTATGATGTAGAATCTAGTGGACTACGTATTTATTAAATACATTTTATTTTTATCTTTTCTTTTTATTCTTTATATTTTAGTGATGTATATGTGTGTGGGTGTATCTATGTGTTTTCTCTGTTTTTTTTTTTGTTTTTTTTTTTGGTTATTATTACAGAGAGAAAGAGAAAGAGACGGGTGTAGGTATTCTTTTTTTTTATTTTATTGAATCAAGAGAATTAGGTATCATCAGCAGTCGCATCATTTTTGATGTCCACTGTTTTTTTTTTCTTTTTTTTTTTTTTTGAAGAGCTGTCAAAGTGTTTTATTTTAAAACTAAATGAAATAATGAGTGAAAAAAAAATATATATATATATTTTTTTTAGAATTTGAAAGCGAGTATAACATGGGGAAAAGGAGGGGGGGGGGGTGGATTTAAAAAAAACAAAAGAGATATTTTTTAAAACAATTATCAGGAAATAATTATGGAGTGGAGGGGAGTAAAGAGGGAGAGAAAAAAGCGCAAAAATAATTTAAAGAAAAAAAATGAGTAAAGAATCAGAGAGAGATAGAGAAAAAAAAAAGAATTAAAAAAAAAAAAACAAGGGTTTTGGTTGAATTTTTTTTTTTTTTTTTTTTTTTTGTTATTAGCTATTCTGTAATTTTGTTTTTGTTTGTTTGTTTGTTTTTTAAATGTCTTGTACCGTTCTGTCCTCTCGTATTCTTTTTTTTTTGTTTTGTTTTGTTTTTGTCTTGAAGTGTGGTAGCTATGCTTCACTCAGTGTATATAGTATAAAAAGAGAGAGAGAGAGAGAGACGTTCAAGAAACCTAAATAACACGTTTATTTATTTATTCTTTTTCTTTGAATTTACGCATGTTTTTTTTTTTTGTTTGTTTGTTTTTTTTTTACTTTATTATTATTCTTATTCCATCTCTCCCCATTTTTCTTTTTTGTTTCTTTATCTGTTTTTGTTTTTTCTTGTTTTGTTGTTGCTATTTTTCTCCAAAAAAAAAAAAAAAAAAATACAATTGTTTTTTACTTGATGTTATTTTTTATGCTATACATTTGCTTTCTCTTCTTTCTTCTTCTATATTCTTCTGGAGTAGGTGAGCTGTGAAAGGGGGGAATTTTTTTTTTTTTTTTTTTTTTGAGGGAGAAGTTAGGTTATAAACATAGGTTTAAAAACTTTTGCAGGAGTTCCCTTCCTCACCAAAACTATAATTATTATTTATTAGTGTTTCATTATTGTCATTATTACTACCATTGATAAGTAGTTTCTTCTTCTAAAACAAAAACAAAAATTAAATTAAATTAATGTACGCTCGATTCCGTACCCGCTCCAAGTTCTACACCCGCCCCACACGCGCCCAACATGCTTACAATGTAGAACCTAATATTATGCGTCGCCCTAAAGTAAAAGCAGGACTTCTCAGAGGATTACACACCGATGAGCAAGTAGACATGCGGGATCGAGAGCGATTAGAATTATTAGAATCCATTCGTCACCCTAGAGAGAGAGACTTTTATCAAGATCACACCTATCACAATCAATGGGTACGAAGAGAATTAGAAAAACATCAAAAAATGCAAATCGCCGGCCGATATCGTTTTTTTGCGCCAGAGTTTGAAATAAAACCGTGGATTTGGTACCCGGGAGATATTGTAGAAGTTATTAAAGGGGAAGGGGTGGGGCAGCGTGGGACTATTATTGCAGTGGTGAAATATAAAAATGAAATTGTGGTACAAAATATAAATGTACAAGATGTTATTATTCCAGCTTCTGAAACTCGACCTGAGCAAGTTGTACAACGCGAGCACCCAATTAGTGTTACACGCGTGCAACATGTAGATCCATCTACAAATACACTATGTCACTTGGATATTGTAAAAGTTCGAAATAAAGAAACAGGAATAATGGAAGAGAAAAGAATGAGTCTTGAAAGTGGAGTGTTACTTCCAATTCCTACAATAGATGAAACAATGGAAGTAGGCGATCCACTAAAAGATACACCTATACAAGACGCAGATGAATCTACATATGATCGAGCTACAGAAATGTCATTATTAGTAGAACGACGATTACAGGCAATGGAAAATTATTTTGTAAAAAGTTTAAAAGATGCCTATGAATTTCATGCCCCATTACGAGAGAAAAATGCTATTGATATGCAACAATTTCAAGTTGGAGTTGTACGAGCTGCCACCACAACACTTGCGGAGGAATTACTTGCATCACATCCTATTCATAATAATACTGATAATAATAATAATAATAATAATAATATAAAACAAGAATCAGCGTGGTGGGAGGCAGGAGTTGCAGCACATGTTGAAGATATTGAAACAGAAATATTAAATGCAGCTGAAGAAAAGGCAGCGGAGGCGGCAGAGGCGGAGGCTCACGCGAGGGCACAAAATGGAGTTGGAGTAGAAGATGAAGAAGTAGTTGAAATCAATAGTGATGATGATGAAGATGATGATGATAATAATAATAATAATAATAGTAATAGTGATAGTGATGTTAGTGAAAAGGAGGAAAATTTAAATTCGGAAACATCAAATACTACACATTCTTAACAGAGATACATGATGAGTGAAAAGGAAAGAAAAGGGAGAGAGAATACATTTTTATTTATAATATGCTGAAAAAACAAATTCATTATTTTGTTTTGTTTTGTTTTGTTTTTTTCTTTTTTTTTTTTTTGCAAATAAAAGAGGAATTTGAAAGGAATTATTTTCTTTTTTTTTTTGTAAATTATTTTTTTTTGCTTTTTTTTTTTTTTTCATTTATTCAATATATTTTTTTCTATAGAAGAGGAGGAGTATTTATAGTGAAGAAGATTTTTTAAAAAAAAATAATAATTATGGCAAAACAATATGAAATAAATTCTGAAGAATTTGTAGCAGCTCCAAATTCTGTAAATGAAATGTATAATCATCTTAACAAAATTAAAGAAGCATGTAAACATCTTGAAGATTTAAAAAATAAACAAATTTTAATTACTCAACGTGAAGTTTTAAAATTACGTAAAGCTTTTTGGCTTACAACAGGTAAAACAGAGAAACTTCGTGACGGCAAAATAACTTCAGCATTATATGGTGAAGAAGTTTTTAAGCATAATAGTAATGATTCTGAAGTTACTGCTTGTGATCGTGTTTTTCGAGAATTAGAAGATTATGTTATAACTCGACCAGAAGCAAATACTTTTGATTTAGAAAATAATAATAATAATAATAATAATAATATTGGATGGCATTTTTTTAATATTCCATTTGAGCGACGTATGCAAACTCTTGCTATATCACTACCATTATTCTTTATATATATTCCATTTTGTATTTTTTTAACTTTTATGCTTTTAATAAATCTATTTACAATGCCTTTTATGTTAATATATATTATTTATATATTTACTATTGGACGCCCAAAACATCCATTAAAGAAAAATTTTAAATTTATACGATTTAGATTGTGGAAATACGCTAGTGATTATTTTCCTATTAGATTAATTATTCCTAATAGTGTAAAAGAAAAATTTGATTCAAGTAAAAATTATTTTTTTATTTATCATCCACATGGTATTAATAGTTTTGGTGCAATTTTAACTTTTATGTTAGATGCACTTCATATTACATCTATTTTCCCAGACTTAACTATACATATGCAAACACTTAATATTAGTTTTAGTATTCCTTTCTGGAGGGAATGGGTTCTTTTAACTGGATCTGGTGATGCAAGTTCTGATTGTATTCATCGTACATTAAGAGCTGGACCAGGTGAAAGTGTTTTATTAGTGGTTGGAGGCGCTAGAGAAAGTTTATTAGCAAAACCTAATACAAATGAATTAACATTACAGAAAAGAAAAGGTTTTGTACGAATTGCATTACAGGAAGGTTCACCTCTTGTACCTGTATATGCATTTGGAGAAAATGATGTTTACAGAATTCCCCGTATGGCTCATTCTGATTGGTGGAAAAAATTAGAAAAATTTTTACGTAAAGTTACAACTTTTGCAATTCCATTATTTGTAGGTCGTGGTTGGTTTAATTATTGTTTCGGTGTGTTACCTCATCGTCGCCCTATTGTTGTAGTTGTAGGCGAGCCCATGCCAGTCCCTAAGATTGTAAATCCAACACCACAAGAAATACAAGAATGGCATGATAAATATGTTTTAGCGTTACAAAAATTATTTAATGAACATCGTGGGGTTTATGATGTAGAATCTAGTGGACTTCGGATTCATTAAATAAATATTTTTTTTTTATCGGTATTTCCTTTTTTTTTCTTTATATATATATATATATATATTGACCGACTTATTGGGTTATATATTTATTTATTTATTTGTTTTTTTTTTTTTTTTTCTTGAGAGGATTTAGGGTATTTTTCTTTTAAATATAGAATAATTTATATATTTCTGTTTACTTTGGCTTATTCTATTTTTTTTTTTTTTTTTTCCCCATTTTTTCTTCAAGAAAGTGTGTAGTAAAATCGATAGCAATCTCTATCTATATATATATATATATATATATATTTTTTTTTTTTCCTAGGGAGAGAAAAAACAAATAAATAACAATAGTAATTTATAATAATAATAAACCTAATTCAATGGTTCTCCTATCCACCTACCGTAACAGTCGACTTGTCTCGAAAGAATTCCTGCACGGCCCCGTTATGCGTTTCCGTGCTCTCGGTGAATATTACTTTCAACGTGCTTGGAATGGAACTTTAAACTGGGCCCTCCCAGGCGAATATCGACTCTACGCAGTGATGATTCCTTTTATTTATTTTTATCATCGCTGGCATCAAGATCACACACTTGATATTGATCATGTGGAGAAAGCAATGATAATGCGTTGGGGTGGGACACTGGAGGAAGTTCGTAAACTTTCTGCAAAAGATCAATTAAGAATTCGGTGTTTTACAGATATAGAGAAACTCTACTCAGCGTATGGGCCTAAGGATGTAAATGTTCAACCTGCAGGGGATATGTTACCTGGGAAAGATTATTATCATAAACATGGGCCTCAAAGTCATTAAAGGAGAGTGGGGATAGTATTTTTTTTTTTTTTTGTTTTGATTGTATTGAAAATAGGAGGGGGAAAAAATTATTGAAAGAGATAGATACAAAGTTTAAAAAAAAAAAAAGGAAGGAGAGTCTGTGATGGAAAAGACTTTTTGTTTTTGTAGTGAAAGTAAGAATGATTTGAGATGTGGAGGAGGGAAAGTGTGTCATAGTGAAAAAAAAGAAATAAATAAATAAAAGAATTTTTTAGCGGAATAGCCTTCAATATATTTTTATATTATTGTTTGTTTTGTTTTTGTTTTTTGTCATCTTTGTGAAGTGGTGACTAAGACAGAAAATCTATATACATTTATTTATTTATTTATTTGTTTTAATTTACTAATTGTATTTATATATATATATATATATATATATATATTTTCTTTCTCTTATTTTGCTTTAGTTTAAGTTAGCAAAAAAAAAAAAAAAAAAGAACGAAAGAATAAATAATAAAGATGATGGGTACACTTGTACTTCCTCCCTTTGTGGCCGCCGCTATTGTCGAGCACGCTAAGCGACGCCGCAACTCCGCTGGGTATTTAATTGGAAATCGCACCGGAGATCAAATCACGATAACGGACTACATCCCCTGCACGCATGAGACCGCCGCCGATGTTCGCAGCCGCCCCTACGCCGAGGAGCTTCAGGAGCGTGTGAATGTGAAGCGGTACTACAGCCCTAGCATGACGCTCGTGGGGTGGTACGCGGCCTATGCCCCGGAGGAGGAGAAGGCGGTGGCCTACGAGGCATGGTGCCAGGCCCCAGGAGGCCGCTTCTCCCGCACCCGCTCCCACAACCAAGCCGTGATGCTGCTGGGACGCATGCCGACAACGAAAGACATCTCCATTCACTGGGAGGCATTTATCACAAGCAACTTTAACGACGGCGATACCCTTCGGTGTGTGCGGACGCAGCCGTTAGCGGTGGTAATAGAGGCGGAGACACAATCAATGAATGTTTTACTTTCTGAAATTGCATCTAAGGCGTTGTATGATGGAGGCAGCCCGTATCCAACGAGTCGAATTACAAACTTGGATCGTGTGGCATTTGAGGCGGCGATAAAAGAAACAACAACACATGAAGGAGGAAGACAAAATAACAGAAAAGAAAATGAAACACGTGGGGTGGAGGCGGCGTTGGTAAATGTACAAAATAAATTACATCAAACAATATCCAACGCACGGGCGATTCTTTCTTCAGATAATAAAAAGAATCAAAATAAAGAGCAGATAGAGGGGGCTTCGGCTATTTTGGAAAATTATGAAACGATTGTTGCAGGAAAGAATCAAAAGTGTAGCCGAGATGATTTTATTACGGAGAATTATAAAGATGCACTTATGATGAAGTATACATCTGCGCTGCTGCGTCGTCATGTACTGGAGATTGAACGTCATGGACGTTATGAAGCTAAAGAAAAAACACATCACCCTCATGGAAATCAACAAGGAACTTTTCCAAATCCATCACGTAAAACAGCTGCATTTCGACAGTAAATAATAACAATAATAAAAGAAATAAATTATAATTAGAAATAAGAATTAGAAGGATTAAAGGTTTTTGCTTTTAAAGCAATATATCCTTATCTATCTAGATTCTTTTTTTTTTTTTTTTTTATTTCTTAAACTATCTATAAAAAATAATAATATGGCGTATATATATATTTTTTTTTTTTGAAATTCCGGTTGTAAGATTTTGTTTGTTTGTTATGTTAGAAGGAATGTTGAAGAAAAAAAAAAACAAAAAGAGAGATTAAGCCGCGATATCGCGATGAGTTGAAATATTATTATTTTTCGTTATGTCGTATTGGGGTGAGAATTTCTAATATATATCTTTCTATGAATCTATCAATATATATATATATATATATATATATTTTTTGTTTATATTATTATTTTTATTAAAACCCTTCTTCATATCAATGATAAAAAAACAACAAATTGAAATACTTATATATATATATATATAGGATAGATGGAAAGAGAAAGTTTGAGAGAGAGAGAGGAAGAGAGAAGGAAAGAAAAGTTCACATTTAACAAAGGTTAAGACTAGCGGTAAAGAATGTGAGAGTGTTAAAAAAACCAAAGAAAATAAAAATAAAAACAAGATCGTCATAAATCTGCTATACATTAAACAAATGAAAACAAAAAAAAAAAACAAAAAAAAACTCTAGGAGATTTTATTATTATTCATTTATGAGGAATTTTATCCATATTTATTTTTTATTTTTTTAATATATAAAACTATTAAATCTGTTATTTTTTGTTTTTTTGTTTTTTCATCCACTTATTCTCAAATATATAAACTTTTTAAGTATACACAAACACTCTCTAATAATATATAAAGAGTGTGAAATAATAAGGAAAAGAAAAAAAAAAATAAACTTAATTAATAAATTAAATAAAGCCAAAAAAGAAGGAAAAAAAATGTCACTTCAACGTCGTGTGATACGTCCTATGGAACCTACTGCATCGCATGAAAGTCTTGCACTAGAGTGGGCCTTTGGTCTTCACAAAGATTACAAATCTATTATTCACAATATCAGTACTTCTCCTACAGAAAGAATTGTTTTCTATACTATAGGTCATATTGGAGTTATTTATGATGCTGTACAAAATACACAACGTCATTTAATGGGTCATCGTCATACAATTATTGCCTCTGCTTGTAGTAGAAGTAGAAGATTTATTGTAACAGCAGATGCAGGATCAAGTGAAAATCATACTTCAATAAGTACAACAACTATGATTACAGGTGAGGATGGAGAAGAAGAATCTGTTACTGTTAGTAGTCAGCCTCATTATCATAATGGAAGTAATATAGGGATAGGAAATACTATGAAAGAAGAAGTAAGAGACGGAGATGGAAATATTGAAAATGATACTTCTGTTATGATTGTATGGGATACACAAACAGGAATTCCAGTTTCTACAATTTCTACTGGATTATATGGAGGAGTTGTCTCCTGTGCAATGAGTCTTGATGGAATGTATATAGCAACTCTTAATAGATGTACTCCACAAGAAATTATGTTATGGGGATGGACTGCTGAAATAGATGTAGATGAACGTGGGTTACGTGATAATTCTTTTGAAGATATTGCATTAGATGATAGTATTGTACCAGAATATCGACGTGCAATTCCTGCACAAGATGAACAAACTTCTATTCGGTTTTCTGAAGATGATCCTCATCTTATTGTAACAAATGGATTACGTCGTGTTTTATTTTGGTCTTGGGCAGAAGGTGAATTAAAATATTATTCTCCTCCTATACTTTCAAAAAATTTAAAAGTTTCTGTTGGTAATTTTACACAAACTATATTTGTACCTGGAACATCTATGGCATGTAGTGGAACTGTAGATGGAGATGTTATTTTATGGGAAGTTCAACCAAGAGATCGAATAACAAAAGAACAAGATAAAACAATGTTAAAAATGGTTCGAGTACACTCTGCTGGAGTTTCTTTTCTTACTTGGTCTAATGGATATATAGTTACAGGAGGCATTGATGGACATGTAAAATTTCTTGATCCAAAACTTCGACTTGTTGCATGGTTTGAAGATATTAATGGAGGGGCTATTACTTCTATAAGTTTTGATAAACCTGGAATAATGGCACCAATAGCTTTAGAAGAAGTAAAAAAAGAATTTAAAACTACAACACAAAAAAGGGTTGCACTTGTTGGTACAAATGCTGTAGGAGAATTTACAGCTCCAGATTTTATGGTTTCTACTGCTAATGCTATGATTGTAGATGTTTCAGCAAAAGCTTTTCATACAGGAAATATAGAATTACTTCGTGGTAAACTTATTGTTCAAGGACAAGAAAAAGGAATTCAATGTATTGTTGCACATCCAAAATTAACTCGTCTTGCTATTGCTGGACATAGTGGTAGTTTACATATATGGGATTATGCAATGAAACGAGTTTGTCTTCTTAGTATATTTCGTCATGCACAAATTCATTGTATGGCATATGATCCAGAAGGTATTTATCTTGCACTTGGTTGTACTAATGGAGTTGTAAAATTTCTTGATGCAGATTCATTAGAAGAACGTAAATCTATAAAACCTAAACGTCCTGATTGTATTACACGTTTAATATTTGCTGAAGATGGTAAACGTTTAGCTGCAGGTGATGCTGCAGGATGTGTAAGTTTATATGAATTTGATCACCCACAAGGAAATACAACAAAACCAATGGAATGGGATATTGTAGGACGTCATAAAACGCATCGAGCTGCAATTTCTGGTTTACAATTTGGTGAAGATAATGGTTTACCTCGTTTACTTTCTGTAGGTGAGGATCAACGACTTGTAGAATATGATTTAATTGATTCTGAAGCAGAAAGTGGATTACTTGTAAGAAGTGCACATAAAATTACTCAAGGTGCCGCCCCTACTGGTCTTTTATGGGTAAAACAAGAAGGAGTTGTAACAGATATGAATAGAAGAGCTGAAAATTGTGAAAATTCTCCTAATGATCTTCTTCTTATTGCAACAAATGATTATAAAATTACTGTATTTTTAAGTGATTGGAGTAGACAATGTATTAAATCTGTTTTATCTCCTACATTTGGTGGACCTATAGTTGAAATGTTTATAGTACCTACTTCAAAAGAAAATCAAAATCCATGTTTATTTTATTCAACGCAAGAAAAAGTAATTGGTCTCATGCAACTTCCTCTTGAAGGTAATCCTTGTATGTCAACTGGTCTCTTAGCCCACCCAGGTATTATTACAAGTGTTACAAAATCCCACGATGGTGTTTTTGTATTTACTTCTGGTGGAAATGATCAATCCGTGATGCAGTGGCGTGTGAATGGAGATAAAATTGCCCCACCAGAAGAACTTGCTCTTACAAAAGTAACTTCCTCAGTTGGAGTTACTGGAGAAGTGCCTTTAGATCACTTAATTGCCGCCGTGGAGGGAGGACGTGAGGGGCAATTTATGCGAGAAATTGTAGATTACTTTTACTACGCACAAATTCGATTACAAGGAGAGGAAACAACTGCAAAGCGTGAGTTATTAGGCGCCGTGCCTTTCTCACAACTTCCAAATCTTTTTCGAGCCCTTGGGTATTATCCTTCAGAGCTTGAAATTGGGCGATTAACGTATGAAGTTGCAAATATATATGGTCCAATAGAGGAACCTGTGGAGGAGTGTGATGTGGGGAGTATTCCACTTAAATTTTCACAATTTATGCGTTTGTATGTAAATTATCGTCCTATATATGGAATAACTCGACAAGATATTGAATCTGCCTTTTTAGCACTTGGGGCGGATGCTAACACTGGACAAATTGCACGAGATACACTTTTTAAATTATTAAGTACACGTGGGGAGGCATTAGAGCAGGCGGAGATTGCTGCAGCATTACGTTCATTATTAGGGGATGGAGTTCGTCTTGATATGTTAGAAGATACAATCACAGCGCGGGCGTTTTCAGAGAATTTATTAGGATTTGAAGATTATGATAATACTGGAGGAGGAGGTAATGGAGAGGAAGGAGAATTTACAGAAGATGAAGATTTGTTATTAGAAGCATAAATATATTTACTTGTATTGTTTTTTTTTTTTTTTTTTTTTTTTTTGTGTGTGTGTGTGTGTTTGTACAGAAGAAAGATTTAAACAAAAAAAAAATCAGGTGGAAACGGAGGGAAGAAAAAATGTAGAGGAATACTGATAAAATTAAAAAAAAAAAAAAAAAAAAAAAAGGGGGTTTTTTTTTTTTTTTTTTTTTTTTTTTTTTTTTTTTTAAAGAAAAGAAAAAAAAACTAAAAAACACACAGAGACAAATCAGATAATATTTTTCTTTTTCTTCTTTGTACTCCACCAACAACTCTGCTCCTTCTTCCTAGAGTTTCAATAACAATACTTAACTTTTCATACAATCTCATGATAGCAAACAACAAGTACTCCAGACACCCAAAAATAAATAAAAAAAACAATAGAAATAAACTACAAATTGTATTATAATGAACAAGAGGAGAAACNTTGATTATTATTATTGAAGTAAGGTGATAGACTTCAGAAAATTGATGTAAATGATATTTAAGTAGATGTCAAAAAAATTAAATCTTTTTTTTTTTTTAATATTATTATTATCATTGTTTATATTTTATACCTTAAATTCTACTGAAACTGATATATGTATATATATGTTATTTTCTTTCTCTTTTATTACTATTATTATTATTTTTTTTTTCCCCCTATATAGGTTCAGTTACTGAATTTAATTATTTATTCTGTTTTTTAAGTTAAAATCTAAAAAAATTTTTTTTTTTTTAGGTCGATTCTTATTAAAATAATTTTTTTTTTTTAATCATTAGATGACATTATCTTCCTCATCATCATCTCTTTCCCCCTCAACACTAAATAATACAAAACTCCCTTTTACAGATGTGAAAGTATTTCTACATATTCGTGATATTGGAAATACTTCAGAGAATGATCGTACAAAACATTATGCTAAAAAGGCACTTCGTACTCTTGGAGCCACCTTAACACTTTCTGAAAACACCGCAGATATTATTGTATTTCACTGTGGAAATAATTCACTATTAGAGAATGCAATTGCGAATGGAAAAATTGTAGTGAGTCCATTTTATTTAGAAATGTGCGCACGTCAGATGTGTAGACTTCCTGTAGATAAATTTTTAATTTCATCATCATCATCATTATCAGAGTTTTATAATAAAGAAGATGAGAAAAAAAATAAACCAAGATTTACTCAAGAGAGTAAAAAAAATAAAAAAGAAGAAGAAAATAATAATAATAATAATAGAAAAAAAAAACATGTGAAATTAATTACTTCTAGTACTACTTCAGTGAAAGCATCAACACTTTCAACAGTTCCATATCTTGATGATGATAATGAAAATGATGAAGAAATTCAAAATAGTGAATTATATAAAAATTCTAGTGAAAAACAATTTTCTGCACAATTAACAATAACAGATCCTCTTTTACTAGATGAAGAGAATGACAATAGTTATAATAATAAAGAAGGAAAAGAAAAAAAGAAAGGTAATAATTTAATTTCATTAATTGACGAACATGTTAGTGAAATAGGTTCAAGTACTCAACTGCTATTAAATGAGAATACTGATAATAGAGAAAATAATAATAATAATGATAATACTGAAACTTCCCATCATATTTCTCCGTTATTTCCTCATATTATTTCTTCAACAAAAACAAAACAAATTACTTCAAAACGTCGTGGCCGCAGTTCACCTATATCATTACCTCTACGAGTTGCTATTTCTGGAGAAAATGAAGAAAGTATTCAATTTTTATCTGATGTAATTGATCAACTTGGAGGTAATTGTTTTTCTCGTGTATTTGGGCGTGGGCGAAAACCTACACATTTAATTGTTGAAGGAAGTGGGGAATTAACTTTAATTATTTTACTTGCTAGGGCACTTGGTATACCTATATTAACACCTCAGTGGTTATATGATGCTATTCAATTGGGAACTTTTCCTAAAATAATTCCATCTCATTTACATCCTATTTATGGGATTAATAATAATAATAATAATAATAATAATAATAATAATAATAGTCATAATATTACAAATGAACTTGTGGATATTTTAGAAGAGGATGTTGGACCCAATTATAAACCTATTTTTCTTGATTTAGTATTTGCCTTTGTGAGTCAATCACCTATTGAACATACGGATCAATTTATGGAAATTGTACGTATTTTAGGTGGAACTGTTTCAAGAAATGCTTTAAATAGTTTACATTTATCTGTAATTGTAGATCTTGCATATGGTACTGCAATAGGTAATGAAGAAGAAAATGAATGGAATAATAATAATAATAATTCTCATAGAAAAAGAAAAAGAACAAGAGGAAATACTGTGGCATTAGAAACTCAAACTATCTCTTTAACATATAATACATCTATGCAAGATACGAAAAAAGATTTAATACATCAGAAACAGAATAAACAAGAATTATTATTTCTTCAACGTGTTATGAAAGAACGTGAGGAAAGTGGACTCACTATAGTTCCTGTTGTATCGGTAGAATGGATTATTCAATGTATTATGTTAGGTGAAGTTACAGAGATGACACCGTTTGAAATACCTTTTGCTTTAGATGAATCAACTAAAACTGTGAATAATAATAATAATAATCTATTTATTCGACAACCTCCACTTGTAACAACTCCACTTGCAAAAACAGTAGAAGGACCAGAAAGTGCAAAGAAGCGAGCGGAGCAACAATTAGATACACAACAGTTATTATTATTAGAAGATAGTGAGGAAGAGTGAATGAGTTTGTTTATATGATATATATATATATATATATAATATATAAGTCAAGAAAAATAAAAAATAATAAAGAAAATTTATTTATTTTTATTGTATGAATAGTTTGTATTAGTGTATTTAACAATTTATTTTTCTTTTTTCTCATTTTTTTTTTTTTTTTTTTTACTCTTCGTTTTGAAGGGGAGTTTAAATAAATTCCTAGTTAATCCAAATTTCGTACTCTAGGTAATCCTAGCAAAGACGTAGAAAAAAAAAGAAATTATATTTTTCAACTGTATAAAAGAAAAAAAATAAAATAAAATAAGGAAATAAAAATTAATTAAAAAATTTAAGGAAAGACACCTGGCAGTCCAGAAGGTCAGAGTTCTCTCAAGGACCACTTTATTTTTATTTCTTCGTTAGTGTTTATAGTAGTTATTATTACTTTTATTTTATTATTTATTGGCTTAATTTTATAGATACTTTATTTTCTCCTACTCTCTATCATTTGGTGGAGCGCAGGATATAAGAAGTATTACAATGAGTAACGCAAGCCCTATTATTAATAATAATAATAATAATAACAATAATGCAGGAGGAACAGGATTACCCCCAACTTCTTCCTCTGCATTAGCTCAAAATTCAACAGCTCAATTAAAACAACGTGGGGTGCGGCAGTTCCCTCTTGCCGATGGAAGATTTGTAATAGTGCATCGTATTGGTAGTGGAGCATTTGGTGATTTATATCAGGGAATTGATACTCGTAATAATTCAAAAGTAGCTGTTAAATTAGAAAGTCGCAAAGTTACCTACCCACAACTCTCCTATGAAAGTAAAGTGTATCGTGTTTTACATAGTGGATCAGGTAAAGTTATTGGAATTCCACGTGTACACTATTATGATACTGAGGGAGATTATAATATGCTGGTGATGGATTTATGTGGTCCTTCATTAGAAGATTTATTTAATTACTGTGGTCGTCGTCTCTCTCTTAAAACAGTGTGTATGTTAGCTCATCAAATGCTTCAACGTATTGAATTTATTCATGAAAAGGGGTTTATTCACCGTGATATTAAACCTGAAAATTTTGTATTTGGAATTGAAAAAAAAGGTCACATCCTACACCTTATTGACTTCGGACTTAGTAAACTTTACTGGGATAAACGCAAACAAACACATATTCCATTTTGTGAAGGAAAACCTTTAACAGGCACTGCACGATATTGTAGTGCGTGGACCCATCGTGGGTATGAGCAAAGTAGAAGAGATGATTTAGAAGCTGTAAGTTTTATAATTGTTTATTTTCTCCTCGGCTCTCTACCTTGGCAGGGAATTACTGTGAAAGATCCACAAATTAAAACCATGCGAATTGGAGAAAAGAAAATTAGTACTTCCTTAGAGGAGTTGTGTCGTGGGTTACCAGTGGAGATACTTCAGTATTGTACATATTGTAGAGAATTAAAGTTTACAGATAAACCAGATTATGATTATTTACGTGATTTATTTTTTACAGTGGCAAAGAAACATGAAGTGTTACATCCATCACAAGCACCAGTTATTTCACCTGCAGCGTCAGCAACTTCAGCCCCCACGACTGTTATTATAGTTCCTTCTCTTGATGATGAAACAGATGAAGATTATAATAATAGTGGGGATGCTGCGTGGGGGAATAATTCTTCAAGTACTCCACATGAAAGTGGGAAACCTCGATATGATTGGATGTTTGATTGGTTTGTAAAAAGATTAGAGGAAATACGAGGTGGCCGTAGAAAACAACAACAAATGCAGGCATTATCACAACAAGAAATAATAGGTGAAAATGTATCTATGGGAGCTAGAGTAGCTTCAAGTGCCTCAGATGGAGCTTCTATAACAAATCCAGATAGTATTCGTGTATCTTCTAGTAGAGTTGTTCATGTTTAGTGTTTCTAGAAGTAATTATTAAGATAATGAGAGGGAAGGGAAGGGAGGTGAAGTGTAAGAAATAAATAGATAAAGAGAGTATAGAAGGAGGAGGAAGAATGGAATTATATATATATATATAGCTGATGTTGTTTTTTTTTTTTTTTTTTCCATGTCTATATTCTATATTTATGTCTTTTTTTTTTTTTTTTTATATATATAATATCTGTGAATGATGTTTCTTATATAGCAATTTTTTTTTTTGCCCTTTTATTATTTACTTTTTTTTTTTTATTACCTCCGTTAATGTCTCTATATGAATAGAGAACAAAAGTAACTGTATTTACTTTCCGTTTCGTTTATATATATATATATATATATATGTGGTTTTTCTTCCCCATATATTTTCTCATTACAATGTCGTATGATTGTCTCTTTTTCTTTTGGTTTCTTTATGTTCTGCTCTATTTCTCGCTATGTGCATGACTATATATATATTTATATTTATATTTATATATTTGAAACTGAGTGGAATTTTTTCTCTTTATAAGAAAGGAGTGTGGGGGGATTGGTGAGAAATTATCATATGAATGTATGTGCGTGTTTTTTTTTTTTTTTTTTTCCTTACCCTTCTTGTTGTTGGCATCTCCCACAGTATATTTTCCTCTCTTTATAAAAGCTTCTTCTTTTTCTTTTTAATTATTTTTTTTTTTTTTTCATCCTCCCGTCTTGTTTTGCGCAATGAGTGTTTTATATGCTTTTCTTTTTTTTTTTTCTTTTTTTTTTTTGTGTTTTCTTCTACATCATTTTCTTTTTTTTTTTCGGATTCCATTGCATACAAACAAATGCAAACTCTGTGAGTTGAGTGATTGGAAGAGAGAAAGAAAAGCGAATATTTCACACGTTTACGTACACAAAAAAATCAATATAGAAAAGAATTATTATTATTTTTTTTTTTTTTTATGATTATAATTACTCATTAATATGCATTATTGAAGTAGAAATAAAAATATATTTTTCCTTTTCCTATAACATCACATATTATGTCTTTCTCCTCTTTTTATTCCCTCTATCATTCTCTCTCTTTCTTTCTCTCTCTCTCTATATATATATATTCATGTGAGTAAGAGAAAAAGAAAAAAGAAAGTTTGGTGAAGAGCAAACCTCCAAAGCCAAATTATATTCCTTCCCCTCCCCCCCCCCCCTATCTACCTAAACACATATATAAAAAAAAAATTAAAAAAAAAATCTTAAGAAAAGAAAAAGGGGGCAAAGTTGAAAAGAGGGGGAAAAAAAAATTTAAGTAAAGAAAAGGAACAAACAAAACAAAAAACACATAAATAATAGTAAAGGAATTAAAATAATATATATATATATATATATACAGAATATGGAATTCAAGCAGTGGGTGGAGAATCGCTACCGCCACCCAGTTGTGTTAGTCCTCGCGACCCCCACAGTAGAGAATGCCTGCCGCCGCAATGGCCTCGACCTCATCCACATGTTACGTCCCTTTACAAGTCACCCAGCAGAGTTGTACGCGCGGCTGGGGGAGCGGGGGGAGGCGGTGGCGGTGCGAAATTTTGGTATTCGCCTCGCCAGGCCCGCGTGTGTGCGGGAGGTGGGGGGGCCGCAACTCCTCCGCCACTCCCGCCGCCTCCTCCACGAGCACGCCGCGATGGAGCTTGCGTATGGGGAGCAATTAGATACATTAATATGTAAAGAATTATTATTACCTCAGAGTGGTGGGGTGGTGCCTGGGCCAAGGCTGAGTGATAAAAGTGCCACACAATTACTAGAGCGCACTCACCCGGCATGGCATACACAATTTGTGAAGGATTATCTGAATTTGGTGCGGTGTAGTTATTTTGATACAATAGATCACCCGGTGGGGTGTATTTATGCCGCCTCCACGCAGGCAATAGGTGGGGTGGATGGGGTTTTACGTGAATTTAGAGAGCAACAGAAACAAATAGGTGAAATTAGACATGATATGCCGTGTATGGATGATGATTTACATAGTTATTATTTAATTATACATGATATAACAGAAGGTCCACCTATTGAAGAGGCACGTCGTATGTTAGCAGCTGTACAAGCATTATATGGACATGCTTATTGTGCACTTGTTAAAATTAATGCCGTAGTAAATCCACAGGATATGAAAAATATGAATCCATCTATTTGGATTGAAGCGAATTCTCCTTCTTTAGATATTCCCTCATGGACTGCAGTTCGTGCAGCACAACAACAAGAACAAAAACAACAACAAGAAGGAGGAGGAGGAGGAAGAGGAGGGGGGACTGAAAGTGCTCTTTTAGCTGGTACAGTAAGTAGTACTAGTAGTAATGCCCCTATTGAAAATAATAATAATAATAATAATTCTATTTTACCAACTCCAAAAGAACTTAATCAATCTTCTATTGTAAGTACAAATAGTGGTAATAGTACTACTACTAGTAGTAGTATTAGTAGTAGTTTACCAGTATCTTTAAAATTTCCACGTGTACATACTATATTTGGTACATGGCCAAATGGAGTATCAAAAGTTACAGGATGTTATATGAGTCCTGAAAATGTTGAAGAAGTTCGTAATGTAATGTTTTATTATCTTTCACAATGTTTATTTCCTTTTTTAGAACGTAAACTTCGTATTTTAACTGTAGCTGTAAATGAAAAACGTACTACAACTTTTGGTAAAGTTGCTGCATGGTTTAGAAATAAAGATGAAGCAAAATCAAGAAGTGAATGTTGGGTAATTTCTCGTGATGGTGGACCTACAAAATATCTTGCAGGATCTCTTGAAATGCAAATGCGTCGTGCTGGAGATTTATCATTAACACTTGCTGATTATGATGCAGCTATAAATTTTTATCGTATGTGCCGTAATGAAGTACTTTCAACTTTATCTTCTAGAGAATTTAATAAACCTATAATAGCTGCATGTCAAGAAGCTCTTGGAATTTGTGATTTACTTTTGGGTCGTTTACCTTTACCTAGTTTAACTCCATGGTTAACTGGTGGAACTGCATCAAAAAGTAGTGGTGATTGTCGTTTAGAAATTGCACAAAATGATTATGTTTCTTGTCAAATTCAAACATATGCTTTTAGAATGTCTTTATTAATTTATGAATATTGTCGTACACGAACTCCTCCTGCACTTGATCGTGCTACAGCAGCATTATTACATGTTCAACGTCTTGGAATGACTTCTAATAGTAAATTATATTCTGCTATAGTTCATGAATTTCTTGCATCTACATCAATTTTTATGAATCCTCCTCAACCTGCAGGAATGATTATTCCTGCTCAAATTCCTAATAATTATCCTATTCGTTCTAGAATCCGTCAATATGCAAGACATACTATTATTGCAGGTAGTGCATATTTAGATGATAATTTATTAGAAAGTTCTTTACGTTGTTATTTACGTGCTTTACGTGTTTGTAGTGAAGTAGGACGTCGTGGTTATTGGCAACTTATTTATGAACATCTTCATACACTTCTTGCTCATATGTATTATAAACTTGGTAATAATGCACGTGGAATTGCAATGGCGGCAGTTGCAGTTTCTATGGGAACTCCAATGTATAGTAATCTAAAAACTGGACTTCGTAATTTTGATGCTTTTTGGAATAGACAACGTCAAGTATTAAGTGATTTAGGATATTCTCTTTGTCCTCATATGGTAGTTCCATCTATTATTCCAGGTTCTATTCGTGTTAGTATTAATGGATTTCACTGTGATACTCTAACACAACAAGAATCTCAAGTAATAAGTGAAGAAATTTCAGAAATTGAATGGCGTAAAATGGAAGATAAACTTCGAATACATTATACAGAAAATTCTGTAGGTTCTCCACGTCATTATCAAAATTGGCGTGAAGATTTAACAAAAATGCAACGAGGAAGTATAAATGGTGGAATGAGACAATATATTATGCATCTTTCAGAACCTTTAGAAATTACTGTTACTTTACGAAATACTATTGGAGGTGATTTAACAATAGAAAAATTATGTCTTTTATATGTAGCACGACAACATCCTGAACAATTATGGAAAAGTGCTTCATCACAAACTGTAGAATTAAAAGCAGGATCATCTAAATCTGTTACTATTTCCTTTTCACCTAATGAAGAAGGAACTTATGTTATAATTGGATTTTGTTGGAAACTTATGAATTTAGAAGGTTACTATTATTTTGCTACAGAAGCATATGAGAGGAGTCAAGATACTAATAATAATAATAATAATAATAATAAAGAAAGTAAAATTCCAGTTTTTGAATATGCAGTAGAGCATCCAACTCCAAATATCGATTCTCCAGCTAATTTAGAAATTCAAGTAGGACCTCCTCAAGCATGGGTAACGGCAAAACTTGAACCAGAACTTCCTACTATTATGCGAGATGGTGAATATTACAGAACTTCACTTATTTTAACAAATGGAAGTTCACATCGTGGAGCTCGATCCATTACACTTCAACGTAGTCCACAAAATGCTCATATTGTTTGGTTTGAAACATTTGGTTTAGAACGTAATTTAGATATAAATGCTACATTTGTTTTAAAAGAACCTCTTAAACCCAAAGAAAGTATTACATTACCAATTATAATTCAAGCTCAGCATAGTCGTGAAACCCTTTCACGGTGTAGAAATAATTTATTTTTACTTATTGGATATATTGCTGAAACAGTAAATGAAAAAGAAAATACTATATCCGTAACATCACCACATTCTACTAATACTAATAATAATTTCCCATATATTCGTTTACATCGTTTTATACGTCGAGTTGCAGTAAAACCTACATTACAAATTTCATCTAAAGTTTTACCTCCAGCAAATGCTACAATGGCCGCCGCCGTTTTAATAAATGCAAAACATGTTTCAGATAATAAAGAACCCCCTTTAAGAGTTTCTCGAATGATAATTATACATCGCCCTCGCTGGTCTGTTTCTCCTACATATCTTGGACATATTTTAGAAGAAAATGCAGTGGAGTGTATTGTACCACCTGGTGGGGCATTATATATTCCTCTTAATGTTGTGAGTGAAACTCCCAAGTCGGGTATAATACAATCTTCTAATATTAATTCTGCAAATATTAATGTAAAAGAGAAAGATAATGTTGGTTTAGTGGAAGAAACTTGTATTTCACTTACATCAGCACTTCCTTCTCCTTCAAAGTGTAAATTAGTGGAAGCTAATATTGGTACTAGTATATCAGAATCTGAAATAAATATGTATTTTATGCAATGTAGTTTTCGTGGACCAGGAATTATTGGAGAAGTAAAAATACGTGAAGGATTATCATTTTATCTTGATAAAGGAAAAAGTTTAACTTCTCCTGTTACAAATATAGATGCGAATGAAAATTCTCAAATAGAAAAAAATCAACAATATTCAAAAAATAATAATTTTGAAACATTATTAACAACTTTAGAACCTTTTACTCCTATATGTGCTGTATTAGCATGGGTAATAGAAGAAAATGGTCAAACTTATAGTGGTCAATTATTTCATTTTATTGATCCTGTTGATTTTCTTCGTTCTACTAATAATTTAGTAACTGAAACACATGAACAATTACAAGAACATTTATGTAATTCATTAATTAAAAATAGTTCACTTCATCCAGGTCATGGTGCTGTTTTTTATTATTTACAAGTACCTGATATTGTAGAATCTACTTTATCTCTTCCAGATTCAGTATTGATTCCTGTTAAAATGCATTGTCGTTCATTATCAGCACATCCACTTCTTATAACTGTACGTACAACTACACCTAATAATTTTCATAATGAAAATAATTCTTTATCATCTCCTATTCCTTTAGTATTTGTAGGAAAAACAGCTTGTACTTTTTTATTATTACCATATGAAAATTATATAATAGAATTTACAGCTTGTGCTTTTGCTCCTGGTTTGGTCCAGTGTAATAACTTTAAACTTAATGCAGTTGCCTTAAAATTTCCAAAACAATTTAAAAATTTATTGCGTACAGGTATGTCACGTGGTGCTTTATTGGAAATTATGAATGAAGGAACCAATAATTGTATATTAAATCAATCAACTGAAGTAGTAGCTTCAACAACATTAGGAGAAGTAAATAATAATAATAATAATAATAGTTTCTTTATTACTGCTGTTAATAATAGTAATAGTAGTTTTTTAACTCGGCATCATTTAGAGGATATTTCAAATTTAATATCTGATGATATTCATACTTTTATTATTGGACATAATGCAGCCGTCATGACACGAGCTGTTTTTACTTCCTCCACAGAACAATCTATACATGATGCTACTGCTAAAATTGCTACACGAAAGCAAATGTATAAAGAAGATATTAAATCTTATGAAACCAAATATGCAGATTTTACAAATCACAAACTCAATTTTAATAATAATAATAATAATAGTTCTGGAGTTGTGAATGCACCTGGAATTGATGTAGAATTAACTGTTTATCGTCCAATAGCGCACTGTATAGATGAAACTAATACAACAGATATGAACATTATTTCTTCTTCACAAGGTGACTTTTTAGTTTTACATTCTTCAGCTAATAATAATAATAATAATAATAATAATATAGTTCGTATTGGATCAATGACTTCACTCTCACCAGAGAGATCAACATTACCAACACGAGTTTCAAGTGTTTTAACATTCGATGTAGCCGGTAATGATATTCAGCATGAATTTGGAAATTTAACAGCTACATCTTCTCCTAATAATGAGTTACTGCAAAGACCCACAGTGGCACCTCTTTCAAATTCTTCTGAAACATCTAGCTCAAGTTTATCTACAAATGATGAGAGGAATTAAATAAGTATGAAATTGTGTTTATAATAATTATTATTGGTTTTTGGTATTCGTCCTAAAAACAAGTAAAGAAGGATCTGCTATTAATTATTTTTTAGTTTTTTCTTACTCGTTTTTTTTCTTTATGTGTTCTTTGTTCTCTGTGTATGCTCTTTTTATATTGCTTCTTTATCTATCTTGAATTTTATATATATATTTTTTTTTTTCAAACACACACACTTTTATCTCTCTCAATATATATATATATATACATTTTTTTCTTTCTTTCTCTTTTATTTCTATTGCAAGGGATTTTTTTTTTTTTTTTTTTTAGGAAAGAGTAGGTAAGTGGTGAGAAATAATAGAATTTCTTGGTGGGAGCATTCTATTAGTAAACAAGGAAAGAAGATAAAGAAGGAAGTGTAAAGGAAAAAGAAAAGAAAAAAAAAAAAACTCAAAATAAATATTGTGTGTTTGTCTGCTTGTACTTGTGTGAAAGGAATATATAAACATATATATTTATTTATTTATTTCATGATGCCTTTACCTCATAACATGCATTTAAATCGCAAGCGGCCTCATATGGAAAACACATCAGAAGGAAGAAATGGAAGAGGAGGTCGAAGTAAAAGTAAGAGAAGTAGAAGTAATAAAAGAGGAAATAATAAATATAATAATAATAATAATAATAGCTATTATAATAATAATCATAGAGATAGAGATAGGAGAAAGTGGCGAGGTGGGGGTAGGTCATACTCTAGAGATTATAGTAAATCTTATTCTTCATATTCATCAGACTCTGAATCTTTTTCATCTTCTTCCTCTACATCTACTAGTAGAAATATGGATGAAAAAAGAAATTATCCTATTTTTACATCAGAGTATGCAAGGAAATTTGGAGGAGGTAATTTACCTTTTCTTCGTCTATCCCGTATTGAAACTCAACAGCAACAACAACATCATTTACCCCTACTTCGTCAGGGAAATTATATACAATCATCACAAATACAAACAAATAATTGGCAGCAGAATCAAGTAGAAATACAACAATTAATATTATATAATGAATATATCTTTGAACGTGAACTTGGTAAAGGAACTTATTCTAAAGTAGTACTTTGTAAATCACTTCGAAATGGAGATTATTATGCGTTAAAAATATTTCGTAATGAACAAAATTATAGAGATGCATGCTGGGATGAAATGGGTGTTTTTAAAGCACTTTGTAATCCTGTAGGATATAATCAACAAAATAATAATAATAATAATAATAATAATAATGTTTATAGTGGTTCATCAGAATATCAAGGAAGGATGGGTCGTTTTAATGTTCCTATTGCACATATACAACATCCTTTTCATCATGCTATTGTATTACCTGTTCTTGGGAGTTCACTTCTTGATGTTTTACGAGATATTCGTCATGCAAGTGAAAAAATATGTAATAATAATGTTAATGATTTATTATCAAAATCACAAGATAATAAATTGATAAAAAATAATAATTATAATAATAATATGTATAGTAAGAATTTAAATCGTGATTTAATAGAAATAAAATACAGAGGAATTTCAATTGATATGTTAAGAACTATACTTTTTCAGATTTTAATATTTTTAAAACATGCTCATTCTCGTGGTATTGTACACACAGATCTTAAACCTGAAAATGTTTTATTTGAATCTACCTATACTTTACCTATGCGATTAAATATTATGAAACGTCGCTATAATTACCACTCTTCACAAACAGCAGAAACTTGTACTCAAACTACTACATGTGAATCTAGTGATTTAGAAGGTAATAATAATAATAATAATAATAATATAAATTATTCTGGTATTAATGGTTGTGGTACTCAATCAACGAATAATAGTAGTAATGCCTTTTTTTCATGTTGTAGTCCAGTACAAAGTTCTGTTGATATAAATGAAACTTTGGTAGATGTTTCCCTTCCTGCATTAAATTCAATTCGTGTTATTGATGTTGGGGCGGCGGAATTTATTTCTAAATGTCGTCATGTGAGTCCTCTTGATGGCACCACACGTGTTTTCTTTCATCGTATTCAAACTAAACATTATAGAAGTATTGAAGTATTATTAGGACTTGGTTGGGCTGCTCCTACTGATATGTGGTCACTTGGTTGTATGATTCCTGAATTAATTACTGGGGAATGTGTATTTATGCCTCGTGATGATATAGAACATCTTGCTTTAATTCAACATATACTTGGGGGATTTGATATTTTAGAAGTTGGAGGAAAAAGTAATATTGTACATCGTGTGTTTTCGCGTGGGCGAAATTTTAAAGAATTTTTTAATCCACAAACGATGCAACTGAAGTGGTCTCCTGCTTCTTATTTATCTTCTTCTTCTTCTTCTTCTACAATGAATTATCATAATAATTCTTCTTATTCTTCGAAGCGAAGAGAAGATGCGACCCAGTTAGAGGATTTTAAGTATATTATTTCACGACCAACTCTACAAGAAATATTAGAACCTTTTCCACAATTATATGATTTGTGTCGTCGAATGCTTGACTATGACCCACTTCGACGTATAACAGCAGCGGAAGCACTGCAGCATCCTTTTTTTACCTGTGCAAATTCCTAATAATAATAATAATAATAATAATAGTAATAATGGGTGATTGTAAGTGAAGAAAATTAATTATAAAATACAAAATGGCATCAAAAAGAATTTTTTTTTTTTTGTTTGAAACACACCAAAAGGAAGAATGAGGTAGTTATGGTATTGGTTTTTGGTGGGCGCAAGGGTAGTAAAGAAGAGGTATTATTATTATTATTAACTCTGTGAATATTTGTACTCTGTGTCTGTGTGAGGTGTTGGGGTTTTTCTTTTTTTTTTTGTGCTGTTATTTTGTTTTTCGTACTAATCAATAAAATAAAAATAAAAACTGGATCGATAATAAATTTAAATATTTTGTTGTTGTTGTTGTTGTTTTTTTTTTTTTTTTTTTTGATAAAGGAAGAGAATTAAAATATATTGAAATTTAAGCTTTTTAAGGAGAGGGACAAATGTGTCTCTTTTTCTCTTATATTTAACTATTTTTTTGTTTTTTTTTTTTTTTTTTTTTTTCAGGGCAATTAATTGGCGTTGGGTAGAAAAAAAATTTAAAAAAAAAAGAGGAGGAATCGGCACACAAAAAATAATAATTTAAATATTCTCTTTGAGTTGGTGTAGAAAAGATTATTGATTTTTCTACCCTCCTATTTATTTCATTCTTTACTATTACATTAGCAATCGTCTTAATACATTTTTACTCACATAATTAAAATTAAATACTGAAAAGCGCGTTAGTGAGTGAGTGATAGAGAGAGATCGGTTTATATATATATATATATATATATATATATATACATATAATATTTTATTATTATTATTATTTTTTTTCTTATTACGATGCAACCAGCTCAAGCCAACCCTCAGCTTGCAGGATTACCCCAACGTGATGCTATTGTATTGGCAGAGCGATTGCAACTTATCACTAATGATGGTTTTATGCATTGTGCTAAAAAATGTATCACACACTTTGGGGAGGACTCTATTCCCTATCACCCAGGTGAGAAGGCGTGTCAGGATCGGTGTATCAGTAAAGTCTACAATGGACTCGAACTTTCCCGTCAACTTAAGAGAGAGTTTGAGGAAAAGGTGAAAAAGGGGGAGATGCCGTATCAGTGGATGAAGGATATTACATCTGCGCAGGCCACATAGGATCCCATATATATATATATATATAGAAAAAGAAGGAAGTATGGAATAAGTTGTATGAACAAAGGAAATATAAAAATAAAATAGGTTGTTGTTGTTGTTGGTTTTTTTCTTGTCTGCGTGTGCGTGTTTGTGTCTCACAGCATTTTTTTTTTTTCTTTTTTTTTTAGCCGAAGAAAAAAAAGATGCATTGCTCGGAGATAAAATTTCAAAAAAATAATGTAATAATGCATTATTTGTATTTTTATTTTATAAAATTTAAATTTTTTAAGGAGAGGGGCAGATGTGTCTCTTTTTCTCTCATCTTTAACTTTTTTTTTCTTTTTTTTTTTTTTTTTGAATAATAATAATAATATAACGACGCCTTAATTATTTAATTTAAAGTTGATTAAAGCGAAAATAATAAAAATAAAACTATGTCATCACGTGGATATGGTGGGTATTACCGTGGACGTGGCGGAAGAGGTGGAGATCACTGGCATAGAGCACCACGTACAGATGAACGGCCCCCTTCCTCTTCATCATCTCCTTGTTCAGTTCTGCGAGATTATTTTTATTCAGTAGAAGGCAGTAATTATGGTGAATTAAAATCACTTACAGGTGCTTCTTTTTCTCTTTCGGAAACTGTACAATTTACCTTCTTGGCGATTCAATCCGATCCATTCGCACCGGGGAGTCAAGTGCGGGCTTCTTGTCCATGCCCCTTTGCACTTGAAAAAATTCTTCAAAGCACGGATCTTGAGTCTGTTATTCCGTGTCGTCGGGTTGCAGCGGAAGATTTCATACTTCGATCTTTCCATGAAGGTCAACGAAAAGGTGTAGCAAAATATCATAGTGGGGCATTACAGGTACTTCGACCTTCTCAACATGTATTAGAGAGAAGCACTGTAACACTTGTGCGTGGAGGAGGTAAAGGGGTAGAAGTGCATATCTACGCGCGAGTAAAACTACCTGGTCATGGCCGTCGTATTGACGGCCGTGGAGCTGTAAACATTATTTATGATGAACTCCTTCCAATTATAGAACGATGTGTTGTTGGTCTCGACGAGGAAGCTCTCTATAAGCATGTCACTTGTGTACATGACCAAGAGCATCTCCGTTGTCAACTTCGAGACGCTGGGTGTGTTGCTTTTGTGGCTAACGGATCAATTCTACCACGTGATGCCGGCGATTCAGATAAACCGCTAAAAAGTGGTGCAGTACCCTTTACTTCACCCCCATCACTGGAGCGAACTTTTCATTTGCCCCACAGTAACACAAATATTACAGGAATGGCTCTTCCACAAGGGCTGACCCTTATTGCTGGCGGTGGATTTCATGGTAAGTCAACACTTTTACGGGCACTTGAAGTAGGAGTGTACAATCATACACCAGATGACGGTAGAGTGTATGTCGTGGTGGACCCGACCGCAGTTAAAATACGTGCTGAAGATCGACGTTCTATCTATGGCGTAGACATCTCGCCTTTCATTAATAACCTTCCGTTTCAGAAAACCACCAAATCGTTCATTACTTCAGACGCCAGTGGTAGCACAAGTCAGGCCGCTAATATTATGGAGGCTCTTGAACTTGGTTCACAGCTACTGCTTCTTGATGAGGATACCTGTGCTACTAATCTAATGTACCGTGATACTTTAATGCAGATGCTTGTGCC